>JANZLH020000161.1:165031-175430 GCA_026770325.2 Erythroxylum fimbriatum | reverse complement strand
AAATATAGTAAATACTAGTGAATTTATTATTATTAATATCCTTATAAATTATATCCAAATATATGATAAGTTTTTTTAGTGTTTCAGCCTTTCAGGTTCAGGTTTAAACCAATAACCGCAAGTTAGAAACCTGAACCTGAACCATGAACCTGATTTTTCAGGTTCGGTTAACCTTCTTTATAGGTTCGGTTCATGCGGTTCAGGTCCGGTTCACAGGTTCGCAGGTTTTCTTGAACACCCCTAAGGACAGCCACAGGTGAGAGGCGTGAAAGCGAAACGCCAAGTTTCCAACTGTCCCAAGAACGAAGAGTCCAACGACGATGAATCTCTACGTCTTTAACTGAATTTACCAAGCCGGAGTTGTCTGTCTGTCTGTGTCCTATAAATGCACGCACAAACTTGTAGTTGAGTTGGGTGACCTCCTTAGTTCTTTCCTTTGTGTTCTCTCCTTTCTCTCCATACAACACTCAACGCACACGGCGATTATTCCTAAGATTTGTTCCTCCCTCGTATCCTCCGCCACACTTTCTCCTCTTATACTCACCTTCCTCATTTCCATTTTTCTCTCACTTTCTCTCCTCCCAAACAAACAGTTACCCAAGAGAAAGCTCCAATATGGCGTCAGCTTTCTCCGCCACTAAGTTCTCTCACCCTTTTCCTGTCTATTCCACTCCCGCCAGACCTCACTACAAGACCCCTCCTTTTGATCCTCTTAAAAGTTCTGCCTCTTTCATTGGATCTACCAGAAGTCTCCGTTTTCACAAATTGAATCAGGCCAATCCTCACCGAAAATCTGCTGTTGTTGCTGTCTCCGATGTTGTTAAAGAGAAGGACGTCAAATCCGGCACCAATCTGGTACTCCAAGACTACGTACTTTGAATCCTTTTTTTTTTTTTTAATTGCTGGGTTGGTTCTTATTGTTCTGCGTTTCTGGTTTGTGTTTTCATTTGTTAAGTGGTGGTTGATATTTGGGTATCGAACAGTAAAGGAAAAGACATTAAATTTACTCCGTTACGGATCAAATGAAGCAACTTTTAGTCAATAATGGCTTAAAGCATTTCAATTTTTCTGTGTACTCTTTTAGGCGTTTCACATTTTCCTATTATTCTGAATGTTTTCTGGTCGAGACACGTTGTTAATTAGGTTTTAGAATCAAATTGAGGACTTGTGTTTGCTTTGAATACATGAAACTATGAGAGGCTGCTTGGATTGTTTTTATTTATTCGGTTATTTCTGTACCTAGTTGATTACAAAAGAAGAAGGCTTGGAGCTATACGAGGATATGGTTTTGGGCAGAGCTTTCGAGGACATGTGCGCGCAGATGTATTACAGAGGCAAAATGTTTGGTTTTGTTCATCTCTACAATGGCCAGGAGGCTGTCTCAACTGGGTTCATCAAGCTCTTGAGGCAGGACGATTATGTTGTCAGCACTTACCGTGATCATGTTCATGCTTTGAGTAAGGGGGTTCCAGCTCGTGCCGTGATGAGTGAGCTTTTTGGCAAGACCACTGGATGTTGCCGGGGCCAAGGTGGATCCATGCATATGTTCTCGAAAGAGCATAACCTGCTTGGTGGGTTTGCTTTCATTGGTGAGGGAATTCCAGTGGCAACTGGTGCAGCATTTTCCTCCAAGTACAGGAGGGAAGTTTTGAAGGAAGCAAACAGTGATCAAGTGACTGTTGCATTCTTTGGAGATGGTACTTGCAATAATGGACAGTTCTTTGAGTGTTTAAACATGGCAGCATTATGGAAATTGCCCATTGTGTTTGTTGTGGAGAACAATTTGTGGGCAATTGGAATGTCCCACTTGAGAGCAACTTCGGATCCTGAGATTTGGAAGAAGGGGCCAGCATTTGGGATGCCAGGAGTTCATGTTGATGGAATGGATGTTTTAAAGGTTAGAGAGGTTGCGAAGGAGGCAATTGGAAGGGCTAGGAGAGGAGAGGGGCCAACCTTGGTCGAATGTGAGACTTACAGGTTTAGAGGACACTCATTGGCCGACCCTGACGAGCTTCGTGATCCGGGTGAACCTTTCATATGAATGCCTTCAATGATTTTACCGACACAAAGTTGATAATTTTTGCTCATTGTGCATTTTAATTGCTAGAAATTATCATTGTCATAATCATTCGACTGTTTATGGATGGTTTTCTACTTTAGCTCTTACACATGCCTCCAGGATGGTTTAATGACCACTGCCTTTTCAGAATTGTAGTGAGAATTTGTAATTGCCATCTTGATTCCTCCACTATCCCCTTTATGGGCTTGTTAATTTGTTACTCATTTGAAATGTTGGTTGTTTTGTCATTCTCGCTGTATTGATTGTAGACCTGATTAGACATGGCATTTGTGTATCAATGATTCACTTCCTCACACTTTCTGTTCTTTAATTGACAGCTGAGAAGGCTCATTATACTGCCAGAGATCCCATCACAGCCTTGAAGAAATATATTATTGAGAAGAGCTTAACTAGTGAAGCAGAACTAAAGGCCATCGAGAAGAAGATAGATGAATTGGTTGAGGACTCTGTTGAGTTTGCAGATGAGAGTCCTCTTCCCCCTCGAAGCCAGCTACTTGAGAACGTCTTTGCTGATCCGAAAGGTTTCGGCATTGGACCCGACGGGCGGTATAGATGTGAGGATCCCAAGTTTACTGAAGGCACTGCTCATGTGTAGGCCTTTTGACCTCCACTGATTAGCTGCGGTTGAATTTAGTTGTTGTATCTGTTTCGTTATAGCATCTCTCAAAGATATGCTTAGTTGCGGAAATTATATGAAAGAATAGTGAATTGAATCTTTAGCATTTCTGTGGTTGATATGTTTTAGGTTGTACTTGAGTGAAGTCTGACCTTAAAATGGATTCTGCCTTTTTAATTAACTATCGTATCATCTGGGGAAACCTTGTAAGAAAAAAGCTCAGATGAACTCAGATTTAACTAAGATCAAGTCAAATTTTAGATTGAGATACCTTCGAACCCCCTTTTTTTTTTTTTACTGCTTTTGAAAACCAATCAATTCAACCAAATTAGATTTTACCTATAGTATTCAGACCAATCAAATCAAATGTTGACTTAGGATTCAGTCCGAACTATGCCCCAACCATTTTACCAAGCCTAAGTAGAATGGTCGACAAAACAAATCAAACAATCCAAGATCAGAATGATTTTATCAAAAGGGATCTAAATCTTGTAGGATTAAATTTCTAACTTGAAAGTAATTCCCAATGTCTACACCTTCTTCTAAGTTTTACTGCAAAAAGGATGAAATCCCAGCAGAGAAGCAAAAAGGATTCTGATTTTGCCAGAATGATACTATATATGGAAAGCAAACAATACAAGAACAAGAAACATGGTAATGGAAAAATTGGGGAAGAACTCTGAACTATTGTGACATGCCGGGGTGTGATATTTGATTGTTGTCTGGAGTCGGGGGCAGCAAGAATAAGCTTCGGAAAAAAAAAAGAAAGAAAAACTACTTTACAACTTCAAAGCAGCAATTGCTTCAGGCTTAAAATCAACCCTGAGACCCAGTACTCTTCTGACTTCAGCAGGTGTTAGCCTCCAGGTCATAGGTCCTGAGTTCTCACCCCAGAAGTCTAGAATCTCTGATACCTTTTCTAAGTTAAGAATGGTTGCCATTTGAGTGAGACGAGCAAATTTGTCCCTAACTGTCCGCTGGGTCATGCTAGAGAAATGGCTTACCAGAGCCCTCACATCTCTATCAAGCTGAAGGCCACCAAGCTGACTGAATCTTTTTTGCATCATAATCACCTCCAGCCTTTTTACAATGAAGTCAATGACCAAATGCACAAAAGAGTCATAATTGATAGCAGTCATGAGTTGCTGGAGCCATGACACATTTGTTTCAACAGCATGAAGAAGCCTCTGGACCCAAGGGTCATTCACCTCGTTATCAGCATATTCTGACTCGGACAATTCATAGCTGACAGTTGCTACACTATCTAAGACTGGACGAATTCGGGGTGTTACGGTTGCCACGAGTTGCTCCATGCCAGCATTGAGAACTTGTTTGAAAGTATTGCTCATATCCCCCAACTCGGACAGACAAGATTTCACCTTTTCTCTATCCGCTGGGGCAGGAAATGCCTGCAGAAAAGTGATCGCAGTTTGTTTAGTAATAGAAGGAAATCTCTATCATACAGAGATCAGATAGCTACAACAATGACAAACAAGCATAAAATGTGCACACCAAAGGGTATCAGTTTCAACAGCATGTAGAATTCTCTGACGAATAGCCTAATTATAATTGTTCCGTTGACTGCCAATCATTCTAATACAAATAGGCATCGTCAGTTATATATAGCAGCTCTAAAAGGAAAAAAAAAAGGGGGGAAATATATTGAAAGATCAATAGGAAGATTGAAGACAACAGTTCTATTCCCAAAGTTTTCAAAAAACTTCAGCCCTAAGTTGACCTATCTAAAGTTATTCTAAACCAAAACTGAGCAGAAATTTAACGACAATGAAACCTAAAAAAGTCTGGATTTCTAATAGTTGGGAAACATCAGACAAATACCTATTTATGTAGACCATGAAAAAGCCACCAATAAGCCCAATATTAATGTCTGACCATGTAGCTGAACTTCACAGCATCTTAAACTCATTTTTCCTTTAATTTTATATTTCCTGCATCATCTTACTCCTTATTTTGGATTTATCACATAATTGGTGGGGAAACATAAAGCTGATACAAGCTAAAAAGCAATGAATTAACAGAGGCATAATCCTTCTTTTTGGTGGTTATCAAAGCACTATTCCTTACCTCTGCACATTGTTCTTCAATCTCATGCTTTAGCTTTAGCACATACTCGCTACTCACGTCCATGTTATTCAATGCAGTTGCAATCTCTGTCCCAGTTTTCTGGACACCAACGCCACCCAAAAACAGCTTTGCACCAAGATTTGGTTCTCTCATTTTCTGTTGCAAAGCTTCCTGGTACTCGTTGCTCAACAAACTACTTGCCCCACTAAGGACTGCAATTACAGTGCTAATATTTGAAGTGGATATTGCCCTTCTCAGACAACTCTGTAGAAGATAGAAGACATCGTCCACCATAGAAGTTGTGAGGCTATCAGGCACATGCTCGTCTATCCTAATGGCTTTCCTCACATTTTCCACCATAAAGAATCCCTCCAAAATCACATAAAACCCAGTAATATCTTGGGCTACTTTGCTAAAGGTCCCACTCCTAAAAGACTTAGTAGCTCGGGGAACCAGCTCTGGATCAACAGAACTCAATCCTTTAATCTTCGAAACCATAAATTCAGTATAATCCTCACCCAATTGCATCAACGTGAGTATCTCTTCTAAATACAACTCAACCTCTCTCGGGTCGGGGCCCTCCGGTTCACCAACAGCAAGTAAATTCTTGTTCTGAGAATTAATCTCAGATGATAATTTAGCCAATTTCCTATACTCCATATACTTCTTCAAAATAGAAGAACCTTTAGAATCGCATTCCTCTTGTAACTCACAAATTGCATACACAATCCCATCCTCACCACACAAACTCCTCAAAATTTCATCGTTTTCCTCAATAGCCAAGACAATATCTTTAAACAAATTCGTCAAACAAGCAACAAAATTCACCTGATTTTGACCATGATTCTGCTCCATCAACTCCACTAACTGCTCAAACTCAAGCCTAAATCTCATCGCAATCACTTTCTTCAAATAACCTACATAAATCTGCAACCCTTCCTCTTCCAATCCTAACGGAGGATACAACCTAATGAACCGCAAAATCGTCTGATGATCTCGCTGATCCACAGCCGTCGATAACCGCTTCCGTACAATTCCTTCCAGAAGCTTCTTGGAAGCCAACAGCTGATCTCTCTGCTCCGATCCGGAGTCCGTATATTTCGCATCAATTTCAAGAAACGTCCGAACATATCTCGCAGCTGATTCATAATCCTCAGCTTCAAGAGCATTCTTCACACCGTCAATACAATTCCCTCTCTCCACAATCGCGTCGACGCGAAGAAGCGTGGAGTTAACCCTAGATTGAGCGAGGTCGAGCTCACGTACCTTAGCGCTCACGTGATCGGCGAGGTCGCACGTGGACCGAACATTAGAGAGCATGTGATCAGAATCTGCTTTGACGATGTCGAGCACGTCGGCAGACTTCTGGAGATGAAGGAGGTGTTTGTCGAGATCGGAGCGTTGAGCGAGGAGGTTGTCGAGGTCAAGATCCAAGGCACGCTGGTAGGCGATGCATTCGTGGAGGAGACGAGTCATTGCGCCAACGTCGGTCAGGTTGCGGACGAGATCGACAGCCTCCGGCGTGCCGAACTCTATGGAGGAGGCGACGGTGGTTTCGTCTTCTTCATGCGGTTGTCTGTGGTGGATCGATCCGTTGGGTGTTGCTGGCATTTTCGTTCCTCTTGTGTTTTGGATCCGTGTCTAATGTTATCACTGGTTCTTTGTCTTCTCTACACTAGTAAACTACTGCTAGATCTTGTTTGGAGTAATGTACAATGCAATGAGAAAATCTAATTTATCGGGTCGGGTTGACCCTTTGATTATTGGGTCATTATCAACCCGATCCATATCATGAGGTAAATGACCCGGTAGCTCCGGTTTTGAGAACCGAGGCTAGGCGTATCCACAGAAGCGAAGCACCGAGCATCCATGGCTACTGTTACAGTACCTTCAATTGTGTCTTCGCCGTTACTTAAGCGAACCAAAATAACGGCAATGACAACCTCTGCGTCTATAGCTCCTTCGTGCTTGTCTCTCTCTCACTCTCCTAAACCGTTTACTTCTCCTTCTATTCAATGCATCTCCAAAAGTGCTGGACGGGGTTTCAGATTGTCGGCGGTTTTGAATGAAGACCCGTTTCCGTTTCTCTCGAAAGCTTCTGAAGGCGAGGAAACTGACGACGAGGACATGTCTGGCTTTGAATTAAGGAATCAAGACGCAAGACCCTGTGAGCTATACGTGTGTAATCTTTCTAGAAGCTGCGACGTTTCGGAGCTTGCAGTATTGTTCAAGCCTTTTGGGAATGTTCTCTCGGTTGAGGTACTTTTCGAACTGTTTCAGAATTTTGCTGTTATATCTTTGCAAGTGTTGGACCAAGTAGAATCTCCAGCTTCTTCAATCATGAAGCTGATTGATTGTAAATATGAGCTAAAAAGTTGAATTCCCTTAAACAATTATACTTGGCTTGTTACTGATTTGGTCTAGTTGAAGAAGATTGAGTTGAATATGGGCGCTCTTCATTTTATTGATTTTCCACTGATTGGTGACTTGATTGTAGGTTTCCAGAGACCCTGAAACGGGTGAGAGTAAAGGATGTGGTTATGTCACACTGAGTTCATTGAGTTCAGCAAGAAATGCGATTTCTGTATTAGACGGATCTGTTGAGTGTGAAGCAGGCTGGCCTCTTTTCATTTCTTCTTCTTTATTGTAGTGCAACATGCCTGAAATGTTCTTTTACTCTTTGAAGGATTTTGGTGGGCGGGAATTGCGAGTGAGATATTCTATTGAGATGAGTTCTAGGAGAGCCAACGCTGACGTACTGAATTCGGGGACTGTAAAAGTGCTAGTATATGAAAGTCCCTACAAGTTATACGTTGGCAATCTTCCATGGGACGTAAGACCTGAGATCTTGAGGAATCAGTTCGTCCAGTTCGGGGATGTGCTTAGTACCAGGATTTTGTATGATCGGAAAGCAGGAAAGTATCGTGCCTATGGGTTTGTTTCTTTTTCGACTGAAGCGGAGCGAAATGCTGCACTCTCTATGAATGGAGCAGTAAGAATATTTTCATTTCATCATTCCAGTTCCCTTCTGTTTTCTTTTGGTTCATTGTTATACTGAGGTATGGTATCCCTTGCAGGCATTTCGAGGTCGGACTCTAGTTGTTAGAAAAGGTGTTCAAAGATACTGATCCCCAAGTAAATTGCTACATTTCTGCAGTTAGAAATTTAGTTGCTGATATAGCCCTTAGTTAAACAGAAGAGTTCAATTCCACAGGCTAAGGATGGCAGATTTGTTTTCCTTTTACCAAGTTTTGCATTTCACTGAAGTCTGGTCACTGTCATGAGTTTTTTATAATCCAACGTGTTCTCCTGTGAACTGAAGATCCTTACTGCAGTATTTTCTTGCAACTTGTCGTCGTTTCTGATACCTTGGTTTCTTAATAGCTTTGTTCCTGTCCTTGAAGAAAATACATGTATTGACAATGCAAGACAAGTTTTGCTTTGAAGAAATAGCAAAACCAGTAGACACTAAACAAGTTCTTGGATTTTGCAACACAGGCATAAATCTCTCAGTACGTTATGTCTCAGTATTTACATCTTCCAACAAAATGGCAATAAGATGTACAAAAGGGATTTACCTTCTGCCAGGGCAATAAGAAGATGAACATCAAATTACTACAGGTGAATCATGATGAAATACAGCAAAATGGCCAGCTCCTTTTCGGGGAGAGGTAATGTTTTATTAGGTATTTTGGTTGTTTCACACCCAAAAAGAAGGAAGAATGTGAGTCCTCCTTGTCTAACAGAAGTCTTCTTTCAATTCTCGCCCAAACTGCCATTTCTCTTACCCATTGTCCCTTTCCAACCGAATTCATACAGAAATCTCTAATCAAGGATAGAATTTTCAATGAACTAATGAATAATGTTAGTTCAAAGTTTACAACATATGGCATAATCTATAAACCAAAGATTCAAACTCGTCGCCATTTGCTACAATGCGTTTTACTGATCAAATACTCCTCCAAACCAATGGCGGCTTCCACTATTCTAGTATCACTCTTTATTTCTACCTTGATAACCTTATCCAACATTTTCTCAATTCTCTCAAATTCATCAACTATACAGATCCTAGGAACAATGGTGTCCCAAGTGTCCATATGTGGAGCTTCTCCATGCTTCAAGAGTGCCTCCACAACCTCACAAGCTTCTTCCGTCCTCCCAGAGTTGCAAAACCCAATCACCAAGGCGTTAGTGATTGAAAAATGCGGCGAAAAACCCTTCGATGTCATTACTTGGAGGTAACCCTTAGCCTCATCAAACATCCCTTGATCGCATAGCCCACCAACCAAAGTCCTATAAGAAACCAAATTGGGTAAGCATCCATTGGACTCCATATCCTCGAGAATTTTACGAGCATCCAGTGAGCGCCCTTCTCTGCAAAATCCTAATATAACCGTGTTGTAATGAACAATATCAGGAGTACAACCCTTTAGCTTCATTCTACATAGAATCTTATATGCCTCTCTCAGCTTCATTTTTCTACACAGACTATTCAAGATTGTTGTATAGCTCAACGAATCAGGCACATACCCTTTATTTATCATATCCTCCAACAAATCAACCGCTCCATTAACCTGGCCTTTTCTACACAATCCTTGCATCAAAATTCTGTACGATTCGACGTCCGGCACAAGATCTCTCTTAAACATTTGATTGAACAGCTTATAAGCGATACTGAGTCTCCCATTAAGGCAAAAGGCACGCATTAGGATGTTGTAAGATTTCGTGCTGGGATTAACACCGTATCTGTGGGCATCTCTGAAAAGATCAAAAGCGGGTCTGACGTAGTTCCTGTCACCAACAAGTATTTCAAGAATGCGGTTTAAATGTTTGGTTAAAGGCCTACACTTAAACTCGAGAATTTTGTAGAAAGTTTTAAGAACCTTGTTGGGCAAATTAGCCTCTTCGTAGACTTTGATCAAGCAAGAGAAAAGGGTATGGGTTACTGGGTACCCCTTGGATTTGAGGTCAAGGAGAAGATCATCAACAAGAGAGAAGTACTTGGAGCGACCAAGTTTAAGGATGAGAACCAGATAGGAAGAGTAGGAATGCTGAAAATTTGGCTGTCGAGATGCATAATCGAAGATTTCTTTAGCGAGGAGGGGATCAGACTGTGAAGCTATGAGCTTTTGGACTCTAGAAGGAGACCCAATAGGGGATTTGTTGGAAGATTCTGCTCTTTTCAGTTTCTGGATTTCTTGCTGTTGCTGAACAGATGAAGACCAGGGTAAGCGTGAGAGTGAGACAGAGCGAGCAGCAGCAGCTAATACAGTTAGGGAGGATCGAAACGGTTGATACATCACCCTGGTTTTGAGTTTTGATGCGATAGTCTATTGAACTGGTTGTTGGAACTTATAGAATCAGAAAACACGAAGAGAAGTTGATTCGGCTGATCAAATCTTATACGCTTTAACTTCGTTAATGTGACGTAGCCATAGGGTCGTCTGATTCCCCGTCCGTTTTTATGCTGTTATTTTTAGTTTTTAGTTTATATAGCCACAAAAAATCACGTTTGATTGGGATTTATAATATAAAAAATTGAAAATAAAAATCTATTTCTTTGAGATTTGAAAATAAAAATCTATTTATCTTGTTTTTATTTTTTGTAATTATACTCT
>JANZLH020000160.1:1330026-1343473 GCA_026770325.2 Erythroxylum fimbriatum | reverse complement strand
AGATAGGTACAAGAATAAGTTTCCATGAATTATAGGACCAATGTAGTAAATTAAAATATAAATAGACAGGATCTTTTCATTATCATATGCGACGGAGCCATGTATAAGGGCCCTTCCAATTTTTTTTTAAATGTACTTATATAATTTTTTAATAAATAAGGATATTTTTTAAATGTTGACCCCCGGCTCTCCTTAGAGTTGGCCCCCGGCGCTCGACCCCCGGTTCCTAGCCCTCCCTTAGACTTGAATCTGACTCCGTCCCTGCATACTGAAAACAGTAATCAAACGCAGCGTAAAATTGTATCGAATGGGTTTACTGGTGTTACTGAATTTGTCTGTAACAGATGTTGTGCCAAGTACCAACTGCCGAAACTCTATGTACATATTTTTAAGCTAACAAACTATTAAATTTTCAAAAGAAAATAGACGAGAGCTTTGCCACCTAAAAAGAATCCTACTTGGCTTGAATCCGGATAAGTTGATTACCGAAGTAGCATTGGATACTGGTTGATTTGACCCCAAAAAAAAAAAAAAGCAAAAGTCCCACGCAATGTGAACTCCAGGTACAAGCGTCACAACATCAAGGGTCACAACAAAGATATGTGACGTAGCGTCACAACAAAGACATGTGAGGTCGCAAATGAATGAAGAGAAACAATCAGCAGAAGCCAGAAGGTGCTTGTGGTAGCAATGAAAAGAAGACAAAAGGAAATAATGATCGATAAAGTTCTTCTGGTGTGGTGTGAACCCAGATAAGCTGACCAGTCAACCCCAAAGAGTGTGGACAAATGTGACCCGTAATCTGTTTCCTCACCCCGCGTCCATTTCGTAACACAAACTACGTACGTACCTTCCAAGTCAGAAAGTACGTTACTTTCTGATAACAAGAATGACCAATCAACACTCCTGGTCTCAAAAAAAATATACTCCTGGTTTATTCTTAATTTGCATGCTCTTTCTTAAAAAGCTACCTTTTCTATCTTGAATGTAAAGCATTTTCTAATGTTTTATTTTATTTTTCCCTATAAATAAACGTTGTCTTTTTTTGTATTTTATAAAAGAATTATTTTTAAGTCTCGAATTTGTGATACAAAAAGAACAACTTTTATTGTTACTTTAAGTCTACAGCTGATCACAACAGTTTAATAATTTGTTAGATTTTGTACATTAATAATTTGTACGTTGCTACTCAATGGTCAAAGACGCAAAGAGTAGCAAGACATTAAGAAGAACGCTACTGTACTACAGCTAAAGCAAGCAGCACGTGCGTACATATATAAAAGAACATCTCGAATGAAGTAAGAGGCTTGACAGAGGCCATTACTTCCTCTCCTCGTTATCATCGAGCCTACTATCTCTCTCTCAAGTCCAGTTTGGAAATGCACGAATGAAAAGAGACAAATAATTCGAACCGTAACTTGTTCGGAGCAATTGATTCATTCTTTTGCATCAATATATACTCGATTGGCACAAAATTCCACCTTCTAAGCAAAAGCAAGCAGGGGACACTTTGATACTTAAGTTTTCTCAAAGCATCATCATCCCTAAGATTCCTTAGGCTTGATTCAAGAGTCCACAATCAATCGTTTCAAATATATACCATTCAAAAAGGTGGTATATATTAGAGAAAATTTACAAATGTAAGAGGAAAAAAGAGATAATATAAGACAGGCTATATACATCAAAGCATAGGCCCTATATATTTTTTTTTTGAAAGGAAAGATAAACTAGTTACAAAATGGGTCGGAAAAAACAAGTTCCCGATTGATCCTCGACAAGGATAAAATGACACCCTATTGGTGACTCATCAAAATAAATGACTCCTAGATCAAACTGGGTGGAGTAGTGGCCAGTCAATCGGCACAACGGTTGCCTATTAATTCCACAGTGACAAATCAGGGGAAGTTTCCGTATCATCCCAGTAACTACATTCTCCGAGATAATATGGAGGAGGTAGTAAAAGCCCTTCTGCCAAGTCCATAATCAACCCTGGCATATCAAACACAGCCTCTTCATCCAAAAACGTCATAGTATCTTGCGAAACCTTATAATCACCGCTGGAAACTTCACTTGAATCCTCCACAACAGCAACATTTTCCGTTACCTTATAATTACCGCCAAACTCTTGTGGTCTAAACATTTCTGCAGCCTCGTTTGCAGCTCTCCTGATGTCGCTAGAATCATTAGAAATCGGAACCGGCAACCTCCAAAGAGAGTCTGCGAAGTTTAAGCAAGCAGATTTTCCTCTCAGAACCAATGCAGCAACATCATGTGCCCTCGCTGCCATTTCGGGCGTAGGATATGTGCCTAACCACAAACGTGACTTCTTATTTGGTTCTCGTAATTCACACACCCATTTGTTGCCATTCCTCTTCCTCACGTCTCTGTACACAGGGTGCCGAGTTTCCTTGAATATCCTCCTCCCTGCTCGCTTCTTGGGACGACTTATTGCCAGTATCGGCATGCTTTGGCTCGACAGGCCTGTTCTACCCCCAGTGCTGTCGTCAGACAATGAAGATGTCTCCTCGTGCTTGTCCATCGACATGGAGTTTGATCCAAACGGAAGTGGGTCAGAGAATTGGATAGAAGTATCCATGAGTACTGGTGAAGAGAGTAAAAGGATTGAATTTTTTGAGGGTATCTAACTTGAAAAATCAGTTGACTTGTAATTGCATGGAGCAAGAGGAAGTGAGTGAAAAAGCTATATATAGTGTTGGGTTAGTGGATAAAATGAGTTGCGGCGGAGTGAACACGGAATCCACTAGGGAGTTCTTTCCAGGTCAGAGGTACGGAAGGCCCACGGTTTATACTTGGAGTAGAACGATTCAAACATTTTATTTTATGCACCTTTTCTAATAAAGAGAGTGAAAAGCACGAAAATATTGAATAGGTAACTTTTTAGATTAATTTTCAATTTCTTGATTCTATTTATTTTAATTAAAAATTGATTCATTTATTAAATAATGGATTAATTTTTATAAATTAATTATTATTTATAAGCGAAAATTAACTAACTATTTTTTATTTAACAATTTTTAAGTAAATATTAAATTTTGTATAAGTAATAATAATCTTTATTAGTCAATTTTAAATTGTATTCAATCTTTTAAACTAATTTTATAATAGTGGTTTAAAATTTTCAACCTTGAAATTTTATTTTATCAATTTCATATTAATCTAATTTTTAAAGCATTGATTTAACGTTGACCACGTGCGGTATGAGGTCTTTTTCATTTGGAAACTACATGTATGACTTTTCTCTTTTTGGTGAGTGTGATTTGTCGGCCAGCTCAGCTCCTTTTGTAGTTTGTTGCGTTTTGCGTTTTGCCTTTATCATGACTTTTATCATCGAAGGAAGAAAAGACATCCGAAGCCCAAAATCACATGCTAGACCCATTAGAGATGATATGGGTCCTGCTTTTCGCAAAACCTCTTTAATAGGTTTGACGGATTTATTCCCGTCCGACCCGATCTAAAATATTAAGTTAATTGAATTTAAGTGTATGACCGGGTCAAAGATCGGCTCGAAAGACCCCCATATGTTCAATTTTCGATGTTAAATATTGTTATTTTAGTCTATAAATTTAAATTTTAAATATTATTTTAATTAATTATATTAAAATGACATTATTTTACAGCTAAGGTCCAAATTGGATTCAAGCTGCTAGTGCTAAGAGCAGGGTACCGTTGGCCACTTCAACTATGACCCATTGCTCGATCTCTTACATTCCCTTGATGCATCATTTGATCTCGTCTCTATATTTGCGAACAAATTGTACGACTTTTAATACAAATTGGTGGCTATTTCGATTCAGCGGAACTGATGCTTAGAGATTGTCTTCTTGATGATCTAAGTTGACCCCGGTCATCAAGTTTTTAGCTTCTTCTGCAAGTCAATCTCAAATCCAAGCACCAGCTCCACTGCTTTTTAAAATTAATCTTATGAAATGAATTTATTGGAGTACGATTGTCTTTTTCTTTTATTCTTTACCTTGTGTTAGGCTTTTCCTTCTGATTCTTATTATTAATGTTAATTTGTGGAAATTTTGAACCCAGAATGGTTGGGGAAGTCCTAGCTATGTGGCCCTGCTATTTAACTTGACTTATTGTTTACGTTAGTGATACTTACCAAAATTTAGCAAGTTTTCACAGATTATAATATCATAAATATTGTGTTTTATATTCTAATGGCAGTTCATGTCTATAGTGGAAAGGAATTAGGAAATGAAGCAAATTAAGGAATAATTTAGTCGGCAAGATTTTTATTCTAGTATTGTTGACTTGGAAGGACTTTAGTCTCGTAATTATTCAAATTAAAACTGCTTTGGGAAGCCTTGACACTTTTGGTTACAAATAAAGATTACTTCTTCATCAGTTATATACCATCCGGTTATAGAATTATTAATAATTTAAAGTTTTTGTTGGTTTATGCTCTACAGTCAATCGCTTTAGTTGTTATTTAGTGATAAATTATTTGAAGGAATTCTTTATCTTGTACATGTTTAGATGTATATGATAAAGTCCATGTAATATGGTTGGATCTCGAAAATTCTCTATCTTCCTCTTAGTCTGTGTTTCCAGAAGTTCTTGATCTTGATTACTGCGTCCAGCCTCCCTTGATTAGGTCTGATCATTCGCCTTATATAGTCCCCCCTCCAGAAACCCTAATTCTTTGAAATAAAAACGTGCTCCCACCTATATCCGTTAAACGGACATGTGTGTCCGTTTAACGGACACATTCGGGTCTGGAATGTTGCATTCTCGCTTGATGTCCGTTAAACGGACATATGTGTCCGCTTAACGGACACTCTCGGGTCTAGGAGGGTGTTTTGCCAGTATCTGTCCGTTTAACGGACACAACCTTTTTCTTCATTTTTCTCCTTTGACCTCCCAAATGCCCTACTTTCTTCTTGGAGTCTTCTCGGAAGTTACATAGCTTAGCATTCTCCTTGCACTCAACCTTGATTAGCTTTAATTCAACATCTTCAAGAGAGGTTATGGCCATTTTTCCCAAAATCACGCAGTTGTACCTATCAAGCAAGAAATTCAGAATGTGAGCAAATTAACTAAATAAAACATTAAATCTGCAAGGAAATAAGTCAGAATTTATCCAATTCACCCCAAAAAAATCTATATAAATTCGACTTATCAGTATCCAATTGAGAGGTATTATTTGAATTATCCTATCACTCTTAAAAGTTAACTAAATAGTGTCCTATCTAATTATAGTTAATCATTTGTTATGATTCCTAGGTACATTAAAGAGATTTGTTAGAAATAAAGCATGTTCAGAAGGGTCAATTGCTGAAATGTATGTTGTTAAAGAGTGCATGATATTCTGTTCAATGTATCAAAAAGGAATTGAAACCAACTTCAACGTGCCAGAGTGAATCATTGATATGGTTGATGGTGGTGACATATCAGTGTTCTTCCAACGATGTAAGCCGATTAGTGCTGACAAAACAATTGCTCTTCCTACAGATAAGCAAGAGGTTGCACATTGGTATGTGCTTATGAATTATCATGAGATTAAGCCCTTTATTGAGTAAGTTTTTCTAACCTATTGTGAAATAAAGATATGTAATTAGTAGAGATATTTCATATAATCTTGATTGAATTTTTTTTCATCCATAGTGAGCACATGGATGAGTTGAGGCAACAAAGTCCATTATATATTGACAGGAGACATAGAGAACAATTTTTTTCATGGTTAAAGAATCGGGTGAGAAGAAGTTTGTACGTGGTCTACACTAATAATTGTATATGTATATATTCTAGTAAATACTTATTTGATTTTTTCATTTGTTGTTATAGATGACGACATTAACTAGCTCCCGTGAAGGAAGTATCTTTGAGTCTTTGTACGCATTAGCATGTGGACCTCATAGTTTGGTGTAGAAGTATACTGTATGCAATACAAATGGCATGCAATTTTGCACTAAAGCCCGTGATCTGCATTGGATTGCACAAAATAGTAGTGTTGCAGTGTTAGGAAATTATGGGTGTTAGGAAATTATGGGGAAGATAATATTACATTTTATGGGTTACTGATAGATATTATCAGGCTTAAATATGTTAGGGGTAAAAATGTTGTGCTTTTCAAGTGCAAATGGTACAATCTTGGAAATTTGAATATGTGGGTCAACGGCATTGTAAAAAGCATCAACGTAACTAAGTTCTGGCTCAAGGATGCCCATTTATTTTGGCAAACCAAACTAGGCAAGTCTTTTATGTGGAAGATTTGTTATTTGGTCCAAATTGGCAGATTGTTCAAGAATGTGAAGTTAGACATGCATATGATATCCCTTTGCATGGTAATGAAGAAGGTTTAAATGACGTTGAGGAGTCTGATGAAATTCTAGTGGAAGTCGAGGAATGTTCCTTAGAGTATTTAGATCAAAATGATATTGCATTTGACGTAATAAATAATGTTTTATTAAATTTCGAACAGCGTTTGAATGACAATTTGAAGGACATAGAGACAAGCAGTAGTGAGAATGAATGTGATATTGTTTTGGAAGAGTCCACTGACGATGATGAAGAATAAATGCTTATTATGCAATTGAACCTTTATTGTTTTTGCTAAAATAAAAGATATTATTACATTTGTACTTCTCCCTATATTTTGCTTTTGCTTCTGTTGTTGCTACTGGAGTCCTTAACATGAGCATTACATCAAAGTTTTATAACACTTGAAACTGTGGATGGACTTATCATTTATTTCTTGGATGCTTATGCAGTCATTGCAAAAAGCATCACACTGTTGAAGGTTCAAGGAAAGCCAATTTCTCAGTTGCTGTGTTCATTGTTGTTGCAAAAAGTTTCGTTAAGCCTTAATTGACCAAAGGTGAAGTTTTCTCTTCATTTTTGTATGCATATTTTAAGAGAATTTTAAAGTTAATATAAAAAGTCAAATTTTAATTTTGAATTGGGTTATAGGTATCTCTTGACTTACATAAATTTTTGTCCAATCAAAATTATTAAGGGTTGTGATGCATATACAATATTATAAATTACAGTAAAATTCATGTAAACATAAGACATTTCGTTATTGTGTGTGATTTGAGATTAGGATAGGATAATGTATTTGAAGTTACATACTGTACATTGTTTTTGCAAGCGTATTTGATTTTTCGTTTTGATCCACAGTCAAAATTCATTAGCATGCATGTATACTTTCAATTTGAGTGCTCTGTTCCTCAGAAGAATAAGGCTAGTGGAGACAAATCTATACTTTCAATTTGTGCTTTTTGGTGGTCAATTAATAGTATCATTAAATCTAATGTCGAATTGAGTGCAGGTGATTCACATGGGACCTGGTCTACCCAAGAAGAAGAATAAGGCTGCACCAAGCAGCTTAGTATCGAGATAACTATAGTTGCGATACCTTTAGCTTCTTGGAAGTGTATTGATGAGTCATCTACTCCTACATAACTAGAATATCACACACCTGTGCCTTGTGAGCCTACTCCAACACCAAGAGATGTCACATCTGTGCCTATTACTTATCCTTGAGATAAGTATCTACAACTTTTGAATATGTGATACAATATTAGTTCTCCATTAACTTCTCAAGAGATGCCTCCAGCTTCTTATAATCAGCCACCAGTAAAGGAGACTATTCTTCCCAGTATTAGTGCTCACGTTTCACGTTAGTCACATAAGGAACTTAAGTTAGATAAAAAATCACAGGAATCATTACCACTTGATATCTCTGCAAGCACTGCAGGTATGATCTTTCACATTACATTGGGGAAACATATAAGTTTAATAATTTTATTTATCTAACTGATTAAGAGTATGTTATATGCTTATTGTAAAATATTCTCTATATTTTAGGATCCATGACTGATCTGAAAAAGACAAGGGGTGTCACAAAAGGACACAGATTGACAAAGATTAATAAGGCGATAGGTAAGATATTGGAGATAGAGATCTCCCCTGCTAAAGGATGACCAACCAACTCCATATAGTCTGCCAAATCATCCAGTGAGATTGGTGTGGTATCCCAAACTTCCTTACCTGTAAGAACAAAATGGAAAAAAATAACTAATGAGGAGTTGGACATTGCACTTGATAAGCTAAACGTAAGTATTATAAAACTATCTAATTTGTACATGTTTTCCATATGCTTAAAGCTTTGACAAATAATTTATAATTTTTTGAAGCAAAAGTTGGAAGTCAAGGGAATAAGGACAGACAACGAAGTACATCCTGCTGTTAAGAAGTTTTTTTCTTTAAGGTCTAAAGATCAAAGATATCATTTAAAAAAGCATTATACCAAGCACAGAAAGGATATTAAGCCGCATAATGTGATAGTGACGGAGTGGATGAATTTATGCAAATATTGGGAGCAATCAGCTACAAAGGTTACTTAATTTGATCGCTAAACTTAATTTCACAACTTTATTGACAACTCATTATATTTTAGTATTTATGAATTGTGATTTATAGATGTTATAATAGATTTTGTTACGTTTATGATTAGGAAAAAAGTGAAAAAGCCAAATTGGCTAGGAGTCAGGTCAAATGTCGATCAAATTTCAGCTCCAAGGCCTTTGTAGTGATACGACATGAGATTGTGAGCTATTATCTTTTTAATTATGTTTTACTTTGATTGAAATTTCAAAATTTATAATAAATATTACTAGTAATATATTTCTATACAACAGAGTGACAAAGATGGAGAAGAGTGTGACCGAATGAAGCTATGGTATCACACTCATTATGATGAAAGTAAAGGTCAATGGACAACTACCGAATGTAGAGAAAAATGGGTGAGTACATAGTTCATTTACAAATATTTCTTAAATGAAACTGTGTATCCAATTAATTCTTAATTTTTTAGGAATTAATGTGTTAGGAATTGGCAGATTCAATAGAACAAAGCCATCCGATGATAGAAGATGAAGTGTGCGACAAAGTCTTGGGCACTAGATCAGATTACGTTGTTGGCATGGGAGTTGGGCCTCGATCACAAGGGAAGACTTCGGTCAGAAAGAGACTTCGGGACGAACTAGAGGAGTCGAAGAAGGTTAATCAAGAATTACAGTCTTAAGTCGATGAATTGAATAAAAAGTTGAACAAATGCATGATTGACTAACTACCGAAATCGAACATCAAAGAATTGAATTTGAACAGCAAAAAAAGCTCTTGGAACTTTAATGTTCTACACATAATATTTGTTTAGGTTAGATATATGTACTCATATTGATATATTATATACTTATGACTATTTACTATACACTTATGATGTACTTTCGATATTAATTAGTGCATTATGACATGTTTGCGAATTGCAATTAAATAATACATTATCTGCAGGTATGAAATTCTTGTGATACATGAATAATTATTAAAATTAATGATATACTAAAAAATTAAAGAATTATTAAATAAATAAAATTCATAAATAATATTGAATAGTTATTAAACAGATAAGATTTAAAAAATTTGTATTTTAAAAAATAATTATTAAAATTAAAAATTATTAAATTAAAAGGATTTTCAAAAAAATGGAAAAATAATAATTAAAAATAATAAAACTATCTACAACGTTTTTGTATAAACGTCATAGAAAGCAACATTCCGTGATGTCTTAAAAACGTCGCGAAATGTGACTTTCCGTGACGTTTCCAAAAATGTCGAAGAATGTGACTTTCTGTGACGTTTCCAAAATCGTCGCGGAATGTTGCTTTCTGTGACGTTTCCAAAAACGTCACAAAATGTTCCTTTCTGTGACGTTTCCAGAAAGTATCGTAGAATGTAACTTTTTGTGACGTTTCCACAAAACGTCGCAGAAAGACTAATCTTTCATTGACGTTAATTAAAAAGTCGCAAAATGTCCATGTTTTCTGTGATGTTTTATGGGAAACATCGCAGAAACCTTTTGCCTACACCACATTTAACGACATTATTTGTGACTTTTTATGAAACGTCGCAAATTGTATTCTAGGATGTTTTTTGAGATTTTGTGATGTTTTTTAAACATCGCAAATTGTGTTATGTTCTTGTAGTACTTCTTACAGTAATAAAAGAAGTCTATGTCATTACTTATATACATGGTTTATATAATTGATTGAATGACGTAAATTCTTGCTCTTTACTTCATTTCTTTTCATCCTATATTGCTTTTTTTGTATAATAATTAGTGTTAGATTGATTAGTATTGCGGTATTCGACCTAAGATTTTGCTATTAAGACGTATCTTCATATGTGTGATATTAAGAAATTTAATAGATTAAATAATTTCAATCTATGAAACATAAAGGTGAGTGCATTTCTTATTCAATATGGTATTCAATAACGTTGAGAGGAGAAAATTTGTTAAAGAATTTGGGGCATTGAATAAGAAAGAGATTATATTAAACGCGTATTAAGTAAAATTGTTGAGTTTGGAAGACAAGATATCAAAAGAGGTAGTTTATTATGAAAACAACTCAAAAGTAAGTACAACAATAACAGCAACCTAATATGAATCCTTAGGATGAGGGGTTTGAGGAGATAGAGAAGTACAATAGCCTTACTCTTATCTAGCAAAGAGATTATTTCAAACTCAGAAGTAAGTATCAAAAGAAATTATGTAACAATTGTTTAAAGAACTTGAGAGTAAATATTAGAAGAAATCATTGACAAACTATTTATATCAAAAGCAATGTTAGTATACCTTAAAGATGAAAAAAAGTAAATAGGAAAAAGATCACATTGATAATTTTAATTAGATCATCTTGGATTTACAAGGTTTGAAGATTAAAATTGAGAATGAGGATTAAGCTATATATATATTTTGTATTCCTTGCCTAATTCATATGATAATTTTATTAATATTAGGTTGTATGGGAGAGAGATGATTTCTATCAATAATGTGAAGGATGTCTTACAATGTAAGAATTAAAGAAAAGAGTATTTAGTTATTATGAAGTTGGATCATATTTGGGTCTAATTATCAACAGAGGAAGAAACAAGGAAAGAAATTCTGAAACAAGAATAAGTCACAATCTAAATCAAAAGATAAAAAGTGAATCGATACTTTAAGTGTAAAAAGGAAAGGTCACTTTAAAAGGGATTGTCTATAGTAGGAGAAAGATTAAAAAAAGGAAACAAGTATAAAAGTAAGTGTTGCTATATTATAAGAGAGCCCTAATGAAGATGATGAAAGAAATAGTAATATTTTGGCTATGAGTAATTTTGATTCTACAAATTGGTGGGTAATTAACATTGGTATGGTTTATATATAACTTTTAATAAAGATTGATTCTGTTCTTTAAAGACTAGAATAGTATTGTCAAATTGTGTGATGATAAAGAGTATGTAATAATTAGAGCTAGATTAATTAGTTTCACAATAATTGGTATTAGAACTAAGATTTTGCTATTAAGTTGTCTCTTCACATGTATGATATTAAGAAATTTAAATGATCAAATAATTTCAAGATACGAAAAGTAAAGATGACTGCATTTAATAGGATGCACAGTAACATTGAAAGCAGAAGAAAATTTGTTAAAGACTTTAGAGGCAAAGATTATTTCAAAGACATATAAAGTAAAACCGTTGAGTTTGGGAGACAAGGTCTTAAGAGAGATAGTTGATTAAACAACTACTAGTTCATTATGGAAACAACATAAGAGTAAGTACAACAATAATAATACCAACAATAACAATAACAACTCAGTATGAATCTCACTAAGATGCAGGGTCGGGAGAGGTCTAAAAGTATAACAACCTTACCCTATCTAGTAGAAAGGTTATTTCAAACTCGAAAGTAAGTATCAGAAGAAATTATTTACAAATCGTTTAAACAACTTGAAAATAAGTATTAGAAGAGATCATTTACAAACTATTTATATCAAAAGCAGTGTTTTATACCTTAAAGATGAAAAAAATAAACATAAAAAGATCACATTGCAAATTTTAATTAGATCATCTTGGATCTATAAGTTTTGAAGTTTAAAATTGAGAATAAAGATTAAGCTATGATATATATATTTTTTGTTCCTTGCTTAATTCATAAGAAAATTTTATTAATATTATATTATATGAGAAAGAGATTATTTCTATCAATAATATGAATGATGTCTTATGGTCTAAGAACTAAAGAAAAGAGTCTTTAGGTATTAGAGTCTTTAGGTATTATGAAGTTGGATCATACTTGAGTCTAGTTATCAACAGAGGAAAGAATAAGGAAAGAAATTCTGAAACAAGAACACCTCACAATCCAAATCAAAAGATAAAGCTATTCGATAATTTAATTGTAAAGAAAAAGGTAACTTTAAAATGGACTGTATATAGCACAAGGAGAAAAAAAAAAGGAAATGGAAACAAATGTAGAAGTGTTGCTAGAGTCTAAGAGAGCTTTGATGAAGAGGATGGAAGAGACAAAAATATTTTGGCTATAAGTAATTCTAATTTTATAATTGGTGGGTAATTGACACTGGTATGGTTTATAATATAACTTTCAATAAGGATTGATTATATTCTTTTAAAGCATAAAATGGTACATTAGATTGTGTAATGATAGAGAGCATACTATCAAAAGCAATAGTATAGTAAAAAACAAAATGCATAATAGAATTGCTAGAACATTAGGTACTTAATATGTTCCTAAATTTTGAAGCCAATATGATTTGTACAAGTACTTTCAATAGTTAAAGGTATAAGTTTTCTAGTAATAATAATCAACTTAACGTGATAAAGGATGGGTTGACTATGATGAAAGGAAAATTATAACACAACATGTATATCTTAATGGAAAAAATAGTAAGCATAACTTGAACTTGGTGATTGCTCACATAACTTGAAACTCTTACATAATGATTTTTAGTTAGATGTTGGAGAATCCAAATCAAGGTGGATAATTGTTTTGTATCATGGGTGAATAGTAAATCCAAAAGTTAACTGGTACTGGATAGGGATATAGGACCGGCACTGGTCTCATACTAGTTTGAGAAATTTGGAAGTTGGAAGGAAATCAGTACTGGTGTCAAGTGTGACAATATTTTTGAGGATGTGTGGAAATAAATTTCATTATCGTTAGACATCTGAAGAAATAGAGTTTTAGGGAACTTAGACTTCTGTAAAAATAAAGTTTTAGTGCACTTAAAACTTCTTATGCGTAACCCAAGGTTATAAATACCTTGTATGGTAAAATATTGGAGGATTGAAAAGGTTATTATCATTTATTTATTATCCTTCTCGTAGCAATAAAAGAAGTTTATCTCGGTACTCGTAGACGTGGCATAAACATGTGTGGTTTTGCTTCATTTATTTTGTTTCCTATATTACTTTTATTTGTTCAATAAATGGTATCAAAGTAATTGGTATTGCAATCATTCATATACTAATAATTAGTTTAGTCTTACCCTCATGGGGTGTGGCTCGATGGTTAAGAGCGAGGCTTGATTTCGGTTAGGTCTCAGGTTCGATTCCCTGCTAACCCCTCTTGTAAGTA
>JANZLH020000160.1:1309359-1319876 GCA_026770325.2 Erythroxylum fimbriatum | reverse complement strand
CACATAATGTTCGTTCAGACTAAACATGTACTCATTTTGATATATTAAACACTTATGACGTTTTGTTTATTTTAATTTTCGTTTTATGACATATTCGGGAATTGCAATTTAAATAATAAATTGTTTGCATGTATTCAAGTCTTGTTATACATGAATAATTATTAAAATTCATTATATATTCAAAATATTGTTGAATTATTAAACAAATTTAATTCATAAATAATATTTAATAGTTATTAAATAAATATTATTTTAATATTTAGTTAAATTTAAATTTAGCAAATAATTAAATAAAATTGTTTCCGGAAATTTAAAACATATTTAAACAAAAAGCTAATAACAAATCAAATTTATTCAATTAAATTTTTTTCCCAAAATTTAAATTTTAATAATTAAATTTGATTACATTATAAATTATTCCAATATTCAGATCAATTAAAACAAATCATGAATTTCTAATCTATATTAAAACATTATTAGCAAAATTTACCCAAATTATTATAAATTAATTATAATTTAATAAATACTTGACAATCCACGACGTCTATTGAATTAGACGTCGCAGAATATCTATTTTCTGCGACTTCTCCCCAACGTCATGAAAACGTATACAATCCCTGACGTTTTCTCCAAACGTCGGGAATTGTACGCTTCTTTTCTGACGTCTTCATGAACGTCGCAGAATGTCTAAGCCTTCTACGACGTCTTTACTCGGACGTCGGAGAAACCCATTACTTACTCCACAATCTACGACGTCTATTGTGACATTTTAATAGACGTCGTAGAAGGGTTTCTACGACGTCTTAAGAGATTCTACGACTTTTATAAGACGACGCGAAATGTATGTTTTTGTTGTAGTGTCATTTTATTCTCTTCGTCTCCTTTCTCTTCACATACCATGACAGTGAAGTTACTGTTCAGGATTAACTTGGTTGGAAATGTACAGATATGCTCCAAGAAGCGACGTTTTGCATCAGAGAAGGATCGACATCATCGTTTCCAGCTAAGAACACAACACTAATTGCACGTTGCATTACATGGAAAGAACCAATATCAGAACACAACGTAATTAAGAATGGACGTAGTGGCAGGGTTGCAACAAATGAGGCAGATATCAGGTCAACGACATTGTGCAAGGTGTCGTAGAAGGTGGCGAGTATATCAGCTTCAGCGCATTTCCCTTCAAGATTCTTGCTCCATACTTTGTACATGGCCAGCCTCACCCGTGGAGCTTCACCTCTGGCGTTGTTCCTCCGCCTAAACCGTTCATGAAGCTATCTTTCCAACATGTTCTTCACCATGGATCTAACTGCTGTTGAAGCTGTATGCGTTCCATGTCCAAGAAAGTCTCGAGCTAATCGATACTCTTGATTCCCACTTGCATTTGGTGATTCGAATTGTTGTTCACAGTCATTTAGATAGCATCGTGCACCGATTAGCTTCCTGTTGCATGTTGTTTCTGGTTCAAACTTTTCCCCTCTCAATCATTTCCAATGTTTAAAAAACCAGATGTCACATTAAATTGAACTGGTTAAAGGAAAGGTTCAATTGGTAATGAACCACTATAAAATTGGTATATAATAAATAAAAAGTAAAACTAAAATAAATAAAAATAAAATATTTTATTGAAATAAAAAAATACACTAATATCTATTATTATATAATGAATTAAAAATAAATAAATATGAGTTTAATATAAAAATCAAAATTGTATTTTTAAAGGAGGTTATATCTCATCATCATTTAAAACTCCAATATGTTAGATAATACACAATTCTCACCCCAGCTTTTGTATTTCTTTTAATTTCAAGATCTTTGTTCTTCTAATTATCATCTACTAGATAATCAAATTCTTTTAATTGAAAAATTATGTTGGACAAGTGAGTTCATCATTTTGTTAGGAAATTATTAAAAAGATACCTTTAAACACAAAAGACCAACACAAATCAGTAATCACATACACAGTTGGTGAATAAAATCAAATCACATACATACACAAGACAAACAACATATTACACTCGCTTATTAAACTTCACTCCAGCAATTACTTGTGCCACTTTAAATAATCGACTGTTATCTTGAAAAAATATTGCAGGCGCAGTTTTCATTCAAAATATTATATATAACACAACGTTAAAGAAGATTAACTAATCAGTATCTATGAATAAAGTAGAGATCTTCTATGGCTGGTACTCTTGTAGACAAGCAACCTTATCCTTATTTGTTATCTCTTAACATATTTGAAACTTAAGTAACACGGTAGACTGAACAAACTTGAACTCTTGTAGAATTTGTATTTCACTCCAAAACAACTCTCGGATTCAAGTTGAAGCCACTGTTGAAGTGACTTTGTTTGCACTATTTAATTAGCATCTCAATGAGAGACAGAGAGAGCGAGGCACGATATAAATTGTGAGAAACTTCTGCCCATCTTTGCTTGAAGTATATTAACTCATCACAGAGACAATTATGTATACCAACTGGCATTCAGAGAATAATCTCAATCCTTGCTCATTCTAAATGGGACATAGGATTGTTTCAATTGGGGAGCTGGATCTTCATTGAATTAATCACATATGTAGTTCCAAAAATCATTTCATGGATTTCAAGACTCATTCGCTAAGTTCAAAAAGAAATCATAAGGATTGCAGAGGCCAAATTCATCAAATTCATTTTAGGAATGACAATATAGACTTCACTTACAGTGTCAAAAGATGTGGAGCTTGTCCGATTCCTTCTTGCTCTCAGACTCACAGGACCCACGCGACACAACAATACCTAAATCACAAAACCAAAGTTTCATAAATTACTGCAACAAGTCTAGGCCTCAGATACAAAAAGGAATTAGCAATACCTTTAAAAGAAATCAAAGGAAAAACCAAACATAGACAAGAAATTTTCCTACAGAAGATGGAGGCGATGATATTTGTGAAGAGGACGGCGAAGAGAAAAGAGTAGCGGCAAGTCGAGAGGGCTTCATTTTTTAAGAGATTTGGCGAAGATGGTAGATGGGCAGAAATGGAAGATCACGATGAGATCTGGCGAAGATGGACATAAATGAAAGAAGACGGTGAGAGATGTTGATTGAAGAGAAAGTGAATCTGGCGATCGAAGAGAGAGTTTGGTCTGAAATCTGAATGAAACAAGTTTAGCCAACCTTTTATCAATAGACCGGTTTTTATTATGAAATGATATTTGATAAAACCAAACTGGACAACAGGTCGATTCAAATTATTTTCGATCGGACGAGCCGGTTCTGTCTAGTTTTTAAAACCTTGAGCATTTCCTCTTTCATAAAAAAATCATTTTTTAAGAAATCTAGATCCACATTGACACGTCATCTCTGACATGGTAGTGGGAGGCCCGCATAATTAATAAACTAATATTAATAACTAATAGATCATCGTTAACCTACTAGAAAATTGACAACGTCATATAGTCATTGACCTTTTCGTTATTTTGAACTTATATTTAAACGCTTTTCAAAAGTTAGGTTTTTATTTATACACTCTAAAACCTTAGGGTTAAATTTGTTGATCGGTGAAAAGTTTAGAGTTAAAAGTGACCTTTTAGTCTTCTTTTTTCACAAAAAGTCTTTTAAATTGTAATTTATTTAAATGATAATCTTCAATCTTCTTAATGGGTTATTATTTCTTATATATCGATACGTCAACTTTATTAACTATTTTTAATAGTTAATAATCAAAATCATGCCTTAAATTTATCAAGCATGTCTTTTCATTATTATCTCTTACTTAGACATGAAAATGTTAATTAATAAGATTTCTGCATGTTCTCATACTTATCCAATTATTTGTATGACTAGCATACAATGATATTTCACGGTCATATATCTATTAGGAATATATGACATGATAGTTCATGGTCATATCTATTAGGCATACATGACATCTTGATTAATAAATCGATCCTTAATTATATTTTATATACTATACTTTTGAAAATATCTCACATCTCAGTCTTCTTTGATCTCATTTATTTTATTGTGTCATAAATGTATTTAATTACCTAACTAATAGTCGGTGGTCACCTTTGAATATAAAATTTTTCTTATGGAAGTTACTAATCAAAATGACATTCATTTAGTAAAAATTCTCTTAAATTGAATTTAATTTGCTTTCCTGAAATTGTCCTATAAGATCATATTAAGAATAATCTTCTAGTAACATTATAAAGTAGCAAACCTTAATTGACTTTACGTTAGTTCTTCAAGTTCTAGACTACTCTCACTCAAATAAAGTCCCTCATCATGATTTTTCATAATGGAATCATTATGATTAAGAGTCTCATATAGAAATAGGTCTTTTCTTATTTCACCCTGCCTTGGAAAGTCATTTTCTAAAAGTGTGACATCTCGTGATTCAAATTCAGTTATGCCTTCGTTACCTTGTTCACCTATGAATACATATCCTTTTGAGTGTTCAGAGTATCTAATAAAAATATTTTTCTTCCCTCTTGGGCAGAGTTTAATATGTTTAAGACAGAGATTATGAACATAGATAATGCACCCTTATGGTCTTAAATATTTTATATCCAAATTTTCTTTTCATCTATAATTCATGCAGAGTGTTTGTAATTGATTTTATAGGAACTTGATTAAGCATATAAGTGACTGTCAGCAATGCATTACCTTAATAGGTGATTGATAAATTTGGTTGTTCTATTATGGACCTAACTATTTTCAATAATGTTCTATTATGTCTTCTTACAATGCCATTCTATTAGGGGGTTTGAAAAATGATTAATTGTCTTTTTATTCTTTTTTATCACACAACTTATTGAACTTATCAGAAAAATTTTATCAGTTCTTAATACTTTTTTTTGCCTAATTAATTTTCTGCCAAATTCATATACTTTATGAAAAAATTTATTGCTTTTGATTTGTGAGAAATTAAATAGATAATGTTATTAAATAGATAATGTTCACAAATAGGTAATCCTACTTAATGTAAATCACCTAAGAGATCCTCTTTAGCTAATCGTCTTATCCAATTTTGACCAATATGACATAGTCTTGCAAGCCACAAAATTACATCATGACTAAAATTACTAGATTATGTAAATAAGGAACAATTTATGTTATTATTTGAATAAACAACATCTAGAATGATAAAACCATCAAACATAAACCCACGACAAAAAAAAATGTGTCCAAGATGTAAATTCATACTACTAATATGGATTTTTTTTAACCAAGACTAATTAAAACCAATATAGAGACAAGATTATGTCAAATCTTTGGAGCATACAACGCTTTACGTAGGATTAGGGATCGACCACCACGCATGTCAAATTTACAAGTTCCAATCCCTTGTAAAGCAACCATTTAGTTATCTCCTACATAATTCCATCATGTTCAATATAAGATTTTTTGGAATTCCATGAAGGCATCTTTATCCTTCACTATATGACTGGTTGCTTCAAAGTCTATAATCGACATTGGATGTGATTCGATTAAAAAAGCAGAACAAGATGCATTTATAGAAAAAAAAATGTTTGCATAATAAGATTGTGCCTTTTTAGGTTTGTTATAATCATAAACAAAGTGATCCTCATTGCTATAATTAAATCACTTTAATATTTTAATGTTCTACTTTTTAAAATGATGTTTTCCTTTTCCATGGTAGCTCAATTTTGCCTTATTTGAGTTTTGAGTATAACAAATATGTTGCTTACCCTTTATCTATTTATGCCTATCATGATGCTTATGCTTTTGGTTCATAGCTTCATGTGACTTAGAACTAACTGTATATACCTCAGAAGACATTTTGGAGGCTTCAAAATGTTCTTCTTCTATTATAATATGTCACATATCATCTTCCATTTTCTTAATGCTCTCATTATGAGTTGGATTCTTCTTTATATGTTCCCAACGTTGAAGTAACAAAGGGTGCAATCATACCAGCACTAATACACCGGATTCCATCAGAACTCCAAAGTTAAATGTATAGGATCATCATCTAGAATTTCTTTCTCAACGAAACTTTTCTCTGCCTTCTCTCTAGCAATTTTACCTTTTTTCCCTCAGCAGATCCCTCTTTTAAAATCTTCTTCCTCACCTCTTCTAAGCTCCGATCTTCAACAGTGCTCTTGAGTCCTTAGCTACTAGCTTTGCTTCATCGAGTAAGCCTTTTGAAAGCCTGGAAAATGTCCCCCCTCTAACCTGAACTTGGTTGACTTCCCTCCTCTTGTAAGTTCACCGAAGTTGAAAAAAATAGGGGAGAACTCTTCTTCAACAGCTAGTGAGATGAAGGCTATGACTGGTGTCAATCAAAATGCAAGTTCTTGGAAAAATAAAACCAAATCCAGTGTTAAAAGGGAGAGCTCCAACATTTTCAGAATGTTATGAAAGAGGGTTTATACCTCCTGTTGATCCTTTAAAGGCTGGAGCCAAGGTTTTGTCTACTGTTTTGTTAGGTATATTCTGGAACAAGAGGCTTGCTTTTCCAGTGGTGCAAGGTTAGGCCATGGCTAAATGGGGTCAGAGGCATCTTGAGAAAGTGATTCTGATGGAGAACAACTCCTTCTTGTTCAAGTTCTCAACCAAGAATAACCTTAATAAGATCATCGAACATAGTCCCTGGCACATTAGTGGCTAGCCCAAGTTCATTGAAAAATGGAAGCCAGGTAGTAATTTTGATGGGAGAAATATTGATGCTTTTCTATCGTGGGTTAACTTCCCCAACGTTCCTCTTGAATTCTGGTCAATTGAAGGGTTAAGTTTCCTAGATAGTTCACTCAGGAAGCCTATATGTATGGATACCAAATAGCGAATATGGAACGTATATGTTTTACAAAAATTTGTATTGACGTTAAAAGAGACATTATGTTGCTTGATCGGCTTCTTATTATGAAGCTAGGTGATGACGAGGAACTGGCAAAATTTGTTGAGTCAATTTCCTATCAATGGAAACCTAATTTGGGGAAGAAGAGTTGGCATCCTACTGGAAACCTTTTCAAAATAGGGAGTTATGGTGAACTTATGGGGACATCAACTTCTGAGATTTCAAAAGGGATAGACTTAAGGTAGTTGGATGTTCTATGGAGGAGAATGAAAAGTCACCTGAAAATGGGTTGGTTCTTAATAATTCAAATGTGCAACAAATTAAGGGAGGTGATAAGCTAAATGAGTCGAGTAGTATGCCTATGAAAAATAGTTCGAATAGGACAAATGTTATTAAACCTTTTGGTGTTGTTGAGGAATCAAATATCTTGAGGATTGTTCAAAACACCTCCCTATTAAAGGTGAATTGTCAAATGGAAGTAAATGCACAGTCAGAGGACGAAGCGATGGAAGATGAACCTGGTTTATTAGATAATGATTCACCAAGCAACCAGCTGCTACTACAACCAGACAATGATATACTTGTTGAGATAGTAGAAAGGTTTCATGATAGTTCCTCTAAATCTAAAAGACAATCGACTAAGAGGAAAGCCAAAAAGAAGAGGTATTTCCCTTAAATGACCATTCTAATATGGAATACAAGAGGGTTAAATGACAGTTGGCTAAGGATTGAAACACTACAGGATGTAATAATAAATTGGAGTACTCTACCTTTGTAACTATTAGAGGATCCTGAATTTGTTCGTCGACTCAATGAATCATTGTAATGATGTTTTGTACCTTTTACTATTATTAATACAATTTATTTTATTTTTTAAATATTTTTTGAAGTGACGAATCGATCATGACTTATACTTACTACTCATATGATAATTCATAACCAATGTCACACAACTCACCCATCATGTTTATCATATGCCACAAATGCTTTTACATTATGTAATCTGGCCATTTTTAATATGTCAATCTTGGTAGTGAATGAACTTTCTTTGGTCACCGATATTCCCCCAAATGATGTAACTAAAGCGAACCATAGATCTTTATCAGTTTTGTATTTTCAAAACTCATGCATAATATCATTATCCATGTTGCTCAGCAATGTAATGTGAGCCAATGAGTTCTTTTTCCTTTATATTTTATAAACATCACAGTCTTTTTTTATGTTGGCCTATATTGCCTTCTTTAGGAACGTCCCTAGTTATGTTTAATAATTTAAGGGCCTAATGCTCCTTCAATATTGAATTTTTATGTTTTAGATTTCATAATTGTCTCCATTTAATTTCTCACCCTTTTTAAGTTAAACAACAATATTCTTTAATATAGTAGCTACAACTAAAACATAAAGTTTCTACAAAAAGAAAGAAATAGTATATGTGTATGTCAATGTTATGTCATACTTATATGTAATGAATGATCAATTTTCAATTATGTAAAAAATCAAAAGAGTACATATTTTCTCAATCATCATCTGTATGATAACTGAATACAAGTCATCATACTTAAGAAGAATTGTAAATAAAATTTCATATAATACAAGCACCGATAAATTGAACAATATCAAACCTTAACATACATAAATGAACATAATTCATATAGTTTAGTACAACTTGGTTCATTACATAATAATGAACCCTCTATATAATAAAGTCAACTAATTCATGCGATAAAGCCCTTGAAGCTTGATCTACAATTTTTCTAATTATTTCAATTGGAAGACTAATCGAATACAAAGTCTTGATCATTTTTTTTCTTCAAACTTCTCCTATGAACATTATTACCAACCATTTATATGTTTTAGGATTTGGCCGTTCTAAAGTTTAGAGTAGACTTAATAATTCACTTTCTAGTTATGACACTGTTGAGAGTAAAGTCATGTACTTTACTTCAACTTCTACTAAAGTAAAACAATATCTGAAACACAGCTCTTGTATTGAGTTATTAATAGTAATAACATGTTATGTTAGATATTCTCTATGTAGGTACTACATTTGGAGAAATTACACTAAAATGATGATGACTCCCCTTATTTGAGCTACAATGTGTAGAAATTTAGGTGACCTTTTCAAAATCCACATGTTCTTGAAAATGTAACCTCTCATAAAACTTAGAAATCATAAAATAAATGATTTAACTAACATAATAATGAACTTATGCTCATAATGAAATTATGATTATTGTAATTTACTCAAAATTACAATTTGCATTGTTATTGAACTAATCATATCTAATTATAATTATGTACTTTTTAATTAAAAACCTATTTCTAATTATTATATAACCAGTTAAATTAAATTATGGATTTAATATAATTAGACACTTATTAAATTAATAATTTCAATTTAAATAGAAATTTTCTATATATATATATTATGTTTTAATTAATCAAATTTATTTCAATTAGAAACTCATTTTCTAATTTATTATTAATCTCATGAACTTAATATTAAAATTCAATTACAAATTTATTTTTAGTTATGATTGAACTAATCAATTTTAATTACTATAAATTTATAATTTACTTAAAAACTTATTTATAATAATTATAAAATTAATTCTTATTTACAATGTTAGAAAATTGTTTTTAAATAAAATTTATTTAATTAATCACATTATCTAAAACTTGGCGCCAAAATCCACAAAATAGGTGACCATTTATGTTTTATAGTTTGAATCAGGATTCATAGCCCAAAATAGCAAAAAAGTTACAGGCCCTTAGGAATTCCTGATCCTGGTCCATTTAGCCCTCTTGTTTTCCCGGTCCATTTAGCCCATTTTTCCTGGTTCATTAAGTTTTTGTTTGGTCCGTCTCCTACCACTCTTTGAACCGACGGAAGGAACAATAATGGCGGAAGCGAGTATTTCTTTGGAGTCCTCGGTGCAAAATCAGGGAAGCATTATGGCCTCAGGAAGCTGTGGCGTGTTTTTTCTTTTTCAGGCAAAGGCGGCGCCGCAAACGTGGTTCCTTGGAGTCGCTCCTACTCCACGCGAACACAGTGGGTGAAAGTGATGCATCTGACGCATCTACAGCGGCATTAGCTGAAGAAGGTGACATCTTCAGTGTTCCTCCGGCGCTAGTCAACGCCAGTCAGTTCAATGCTAGGTTTTTTCATTTTCCAGCGTCTCTATTGTTTCAGTTGAATGGATTTTCAACAGACACTACACAATCTTCAACCGGTTCGGGTCCCCTTTGAGTCTTAGATATAACATATAGACTGGGTAGTGTGTGTCTAGATTCTGATTTTTTTTCTTCAGTGGTAGACCAAATAGAGATTTTAATTTACTCTGTTCTGTTCACCAAAAGTTATAATGTTGCCTTTTTGTTTATTTTTATCTTCTGGTGCATGGAATCTTGCTATGTCCGGAAGTGCATTGGATATCAATTTGTATAGTGTGCGGATGCGGTTTCTTGTAAAATAAACAGTACAAACGCGTCCACAAACACACGCTGTGAAGATTTCAATAAGACGAAGATATTAATAATAAAGCAATATAATACATGCTCGTTGGTTCTGTCGGATTTTGGCTGAACTGAGCATTGCTGTTTGGATCCATGAATCTGCTGTTCTTGACGAAGGTCTTGACGTGAAGATACCTGCAAAACAAAGGAAGGCACGTCGGGGGTTATGTCCCGATTAGCCCCTCCGACGCTCAA
>JANZLH020000160.1:1189431-1199759 GCA_026770325.2 Erythroxylum fimbriatum | reverse complement strand
TTCCCTTAAGATCATTTTCCAAAAACAAAGTAAAATAACCTTATCTTCGGAAAATCATAACTCTCAATCCCGACATCAAAAAATAGCATACTTTATGGCGACATAAAGCTTTTAACAGACACTACAAGTTTCATGTAGATCATTTTCTCAAATTTTGCCTAAATCAAAAAGTCAACTTTTGTCCCCAAAAAGTCAAACTTTTCTAATTTAACAACTTTTAACACTTTCACTGTTTATTTCTTAATTTCAACTTCCATTTCAATCAACTCATTTACTTTACTCTCATAATCCATACAAATTTACTCAAATATCAAAGTCCTCAAATCTTTTCTCATAAATTTTAAGGCACAAAATATCTATAACACAATTCATATACAAAAACACTAATTGAATTTCATTTAATATTTCTAAATTCCACTTAATGATCGGGGTCCAACATCCGGTGTAACCATGAACTTATGGGAGTTCTTAAAAGGAACTCCAATGCCACTAGTGGACAGGCGGGCGAAGCCTAGACAAGTGCACTTGACCCTCTTATGGTACTTAACCAAACCCACATAACACATTTCACACTTGAAATCAAACTGTCCGGAGTAATCATGTCATAATCAAACAAAAATTCATTTAAAAATTTACGATGTCAATCCAATTCACATAACACATTCTCAATCATTCAATAATGCAACATTTATAGCAATTATTAAAATATTCAAACAAAATGAATTTAACAATTATTTCAATTTTATCAACAATTTTCATAATTTATCAATTCATTCATAAATAATGAATTTCAGAAATTTTTATCAATTTATCAAAATTCATATCAAAACAATGAATTTAACCATTAGAAAACAATAATTTGAAAACCCTTTCACTTTCTTGATTTTTAAAAAACACATACATAGCTTATAAATCAAAATATAAACATGGTACCCACCTCATATCCATGCTTGAAACTTGTTTAAAGCCTCAATTTCTCCAAAGCCTCGCTTAAATTCTCTAATTCATGACATAAACCCTAATTAATAACCATCCAAAATTTAATAATTTACACCATACAATCACCAAAATTAACTTTAGAAATCACAAACTCATTCACATACATCAGGATCACAAGTTCTCTGGCAGCAGAAAAAAAACTCCACTGATACACAGAACATAGCATCAATCACAGTTTCAGAAACTTCATGGCTTTTTTAACCTCAAGAAAATCTTCACATACATCAGGATCACAAGGTTAGTACCGAGTCTGTCGGCATTAAACCGAAAAGAACAAAAATGAAGCAGCATATGTATGGACACCTGGAAGAAACTATAACCTTGAGAGGCTTTTGTCGATGTCCTTAATAACGTTGGACCGGTTAGGTCCATGATCAATGAGAGAGGGTGGAACAATCATCCAAGTTCGACATGAAAATGTTAAAATCGTCGATCAGATGTGGGCTGGATATCATTGGAGGGAATACGGCTCACACAGAAGGCCTTAAAAGTAGCTATTCAAGAACGGCTTGTATAACTTGAAGGTATTCATTTGCCAAGGTGATTGAACTTTATAATACTAGTTGTTAAGCATTTGAATATTTTAATTTTAATTTGTTAATTTTGAACAGATCGGTCTAACTATTTTTTTTCGTTCCTAATCATTTCACTTTAAATTCATTTTGTTCTATTATCCTTGCATGATTTGCAGGTCTAAGTTCAGAAGCACCAAAAAAAATCTCCCTTTTTAGATATGGACACCATTGCATCCAGACCAAACTACAGCCCGTATCAATTAAACGGTGTCTAAGTAGGCTTTCTTAACTAAGGACCAAGAAGCTATAAGACTATAGCCCAATAGTTACGTGGACAGAGACTTGTAGAGAGTGTAATGTCTCCAAAACATCAAAACACGGCATCCCTTAATTGCATGTCTGATCAAGACCAGACAGATGGACGGTCTTGCTCTCAAAAGAGCGTAGCACGCACACACATTTTGAATGTATAAAGACTTTTCAGTCTCTGACGTTGACATACAATACAACTAACCCATTCCAATCATCACCACCAGCAATCGCTGGCTCCCGGGGATCATGCACCGTTATATCCTCACGTACCCTGCACCAAGCGGCGGTTGACGATGCCGGCGAACCTCACTGTCCGTACAATTTCATCACCATTCTTAAATTACCGCCACGTAGCGGTTAGCATTCCACGCTGGCAAAATAAGGTCCGCTTTTTCACAAGTACCATAACAGGCTCACCGGAGAAAAAGGAATAGGTGATTCAGAAAAATCCACGTCATGATGGGGCCCACGGGGGGCACACCTGGACGCCCTTTTACGGACTTCACGGTGGCTGTGATTTTGTGGCTGATATTTGAAGATGTGTGGGGAGGGCAATTGGGGAAAGAGGAAAAATAGAAAAAGTGCACGAGGGTGGGCTTCGGCTCAATCAGCCACTAATTATCCGCCACATTGCACCATCTCAGCCCTTTCACTCTCTCTAGTTCACTCATCTCTTGAATACCAGCCTCAAATATAATCCTTCAATTTTTTTGTCCCTGAAAACAAAATATAAATCCACAGAAAATTATAGTGGCTGAGATTTCTCCGGACTGTAGTTTCTGGTGTTTTAGGTCTCACCGAAGCTCTTCTACTGCTTCTTTACTTATTTTCCCTTTCTCTCCTCATTCATGTGTTCTCTTTTTCCCGTTTGTGATTGACTTGTTCATGAAGATTCCGATCCACCATTGGCCGAAACCTATGAGTTCTCCGGTGAACTCTTGTCCTCGGTGATTCTCCACGTCCTTCTACTGTTTTAGTTCACTATGGCTTTCTTCGAAGGTACTCTTTTTTCTCTCTTTTCTAGGGCTTCTGAGCTCTGTTTTGTTGTCGAGAAATAGTCGAGCTATTTGAAATTGATAACGTATTGCTGAAGTTGATATATACTGTGCAGTACTGGCGCCTGTTGATTACTAATTCATGTTCCTTTTTCCTTTTCCGTTTTTTTTTTTTGGCTTCTTTCACTTTTGTCAAGGATTTGGCATCTACGCGTTCGTTTTGGTGAGGATTCTGAATAAAGGAATTTACATTTAGTTCTTACGGAGAATCCTGTGTCTCTCTTCGTCATCTGGTGGAATCTTAGAATTTCTTGAACAATTATTTTTTCTTTAATTTTTACAGATTTTTAGTTCATTCATATACGTGTACATGTGTACAGTACAGTATATGTGAATTAAACAGGGACGGATCTCTATCGATTGCTGTTGGTTTTTTGTGTGTTGCAGTAATATTCGTTTATTGGGTCATTTGGAGTTAAAAAACAACGGCTTTCGTTATAGTTTTCGATGTTGCAAGGAATGAAAGGAGATTTCTGTTTTATCCATTGCTCGTCAGAGAGGATTTGAAGCAGCGATAGCTGCCAAGGTCCGGTAATGGACACTTACTCCTCTGGAGAAGAGTTGGTTGTTAAGGTATATTGTTAAAGGAGATATTTATTTACTTTACTTTCGCATAACCCCACTTTTTTTCTTGGATTGCAGTGATTAAACAAATGTGTTTTATGTATCTGAATTGTGCTGTCGTGTTAATTATAGACAAGAAAACCCTACACAATAACCAAGCAACGTGAACGATGGACTGAGGAGGAGCATAATAGGTTCTTGGAGGCCTTGAAGCTCTACGGACGAGCTTGGCAGCGCATAGAAGGTAATAGTTTGCATATATCTTACTTAAATCTTTTTAAGGCTAGCACCGTTGTTTTTGCAGGGGGATCTGTTTTACTAATTGCAGAAATTATTTAGAGGAATAATCTGGATAATCTTATTTGGAATGTCTTAGATTATGAGGTAACTCACTCTTGGAGATTTTTGTTCACTTCTTGGTTTTTCCTTCTTTTTATGTTGCCTTCCAGAGCATATAGGTACAAAGACTGCTGTACAGATCAGAAGTCATGCACAGAAGTTTTTTTCCAAGGTCAGTTATTACTATTTTGCATAACTGTATATAACAATTAACTCGTTCTGTTTTTTGATGTCTGATACGTTTTCTGTCCTTCAAGTCTGCAACTGAGTAACTTCTTGATCTCTAATTTTATTTTCTAGTGAGCTTTACTTGTGCTTTCATGTTTGGTTTCGGATTATGATTTGTTGTTTATGTGCGTCATTGTAAATTAAGATCCTTGGTATTTAAATGAGAAATTGTTCATCCCCTATTAAATGATTTGAAGATTTAGATTCTATTAATGATTTGAAAATTATATTTCATCTAATTGAATATGTGGTTAATTACTAAGGAGCGTAATGTAGATCTAGGCATTTACTTGACCTGGAGCAATAAATGTACAATTAGACCCCTAAGAGTTCTGAGTGACTGTTTGGAAGTAATTGGTGCATTTGGTACATTGTCAAGAGGAAGGTATGTCATAGAAGCAATAAGATAGAGTCTCATAAGTTGGTGAGACAAACGAGCGATGCTTGAAGGATTCTCATGTTTAGACTTACGATTTTACAAGTGATGGGCAATGCTATTATGCAATTACCTAAGCAATCCTGAGAGTAGACAAGATTTATCATATGCAATTGGCTGGAAGTGCTCGTCCAATGAAATAACTTGCACATTCGACGGACGATCATTCATTATTAGTGAATGCAAAGATACAACGAGCATGATGGACTTATGATATGCATTAGTGAAGCACGACAAGAATGGACTAGTGCTCTTGACATGGGTAGGAGTTAAACTTAATTTTTCGATAATAGGCGTGCATCATAGGCGCAATTTGTGATGATAGGTACAAGAAAGTTGAATCAAGTTTGAATGTGCCCGAAAGCACTTAAATTCGATGAAGGATCCTTTAGCCACACAAAATTAGGTGATTTTCTTAAACTTGGCTCAAAATATTGGTGAACTTAGTTATGGGATGATGATACCATATAATATGTGTGCTTGGATGGACTGGACATCAGGTTGGCTCAAGAAGGCTTAAGAAAGACTCATTATGCTTAATTTTATCAAAAGTCGATATCATGTCATAAATATAAAGGAAGCGAGTATGAAAAGTGAAGCACTTCCTCAAAACATGGAAAGTGAGGTTGGTGATGTGGAGAAGTGGATAAAGCTTCATTCAATACATGTTTCCATGAACTTAATTGAGGTGTAATTAAAAAGGTGGTAACTACTAAGTTAGTGAAAAATATGGTGGTAACTTTGCCTTATCCCCAAATTACTGTAAGTCTACATAAAAGCATCTTATCTAACATATCTTGTAAGATTTATACATAAATCTCTAACAAGAGACGTGAGTTTTCTGAGGAAGTCTTTTGTAGAGAGTTTCGAGTTGGAAGTTTCTCAAATTTGTTTATACTGCTATTGTAAACGGTCCAAAATATTAGCTTTGCTGTATTTCTCCCTGGCCCTTTTTTGCAATTAAACTGTCATATTTATGAATGCCAGGGAAACACTTAAAAATAAGTGTTAACAAAGCTTGTGAAACTTGAGTGGAAGTTTTTGTATGATCACATGGATAAGGCTGATTTAAGTCTTGCTATGCTATGTGATAAAAGGATCAATCCATGTCCTTTTGTACAAACAATTATATATATATATATATATATATATGTACATGCATACATATATATATATATGTGTGTGTGTGTGTGTATGTATATCAACGGATTTTGAACTTTAAAAAGAAGTTGTACTGAGTGATGTAAGCAGTTTTACTAATTTAACTTATGCTTATATGATAAATGCAGGTGAGCTGGTCTTTTGTGGATGTTTTGAACTTGTTCAATTTTTAATCTGAATTGTTGGTATCTAGGACCTAGTATGGTAGAGAAGGTCCACAAATAAATAATTCATTTTTAACCTTTTGGTTAAAGATTGAACTTGTCTTTTGTCAGATATTCTTCACATTTAAAAGGGCTTCACTACCAGCTTCCATGGAGTTGAAGTTCAGGTTTTGGTAGTTTCCGTTTCATATTACTTGTTTTCTGCAATTCCCACAAGTGAAAAGGCCAGTAACTTTGAAGATTTAAGTTAGCATATGGAGGCAAAAGACCATATTTGAAGTTAGCAAGTTACTGCAAGCATGTGTCTCCTTATCTATGGTTTCTGAAACTGTGTACCGTTTTACTTTCTTTTACCTTAGATCCTATACCGTTTTAATTAGTAACTGCATAAGAGTCAGTTATAAATTTCTTGACATTGGACCAAATTATCCTGAAATCTGTTGTCATAGTAAATTTATTTTCTCCCCAAGTGTCCCAAACTTGTTTACTGCTTTAGGCCCAGGCACTTCGTAAATTCTTGTATCTCATTTATAAGTGCCCCCATATTAGTGGCATCTTGTACCATGTGCTTGTGGGCCTTCAACTTTTCAACTCTTCTAAAGACATAGTACCTTATTTTTCTAATTAGAATCAGTGAAGAATTATGCTGGGGGGCTTAGAGTGATCACAGGTTTGCCATGCTGCCAAACTTAATATAGTCACTACTATACTAAAGATGTTAGCAAACTTTATATCTCTAGATGACAGTTTATTTATATTTGGTTTCCAATCAAGAAGTGGAGGGAGGGGTTGGTCTATCATATATTCTCCTGTTTAATATGCAAAGATTCTGAATTTACTGGGATTTCATTTTTATCTTTCTTTCGGTGTCAGTCTAATGCTACTTAGCTGTAACATTTATTTTTATGCTTTGAAGCAAAATGGGGGCTGGTTTGGGCTAGGAGTCAAGATGACTGCTTGGCCAGACCAGCCCCCTTTTCTAATTTAAGGAGCATTTGAAGGTGTTATTAGAAATGTCAATTAACTCCAGCCTTCAGCAAATTTGACCTGTTAAGAAACCATATAACCGAAAAGTTTAAAGTTCTTTGATAATATCCAATACGGAATCGACCCCTCACACAAAAACCTGATGATTCGCTGGGGTGGTGATGGGGGTGGGTTTCATTTATTGCGCTTTCTCTTGCCTCATACTGACGACGTAAAAATTAAAAGGTTGTACACCACTCAACTCTTTTAGAAGTTGAAAAAACTATCAATATTGACCTCAAAGGAATGGAGAAGATGCTAGATTTTACATAGGACAAAGGAAAATGGGTAAGAATGAAGTAAGCTTTGTCATATGCAACATATTTTTTCCTTAACAAATACGGTTACTAAGAATTTGAATTGTTTCATAGATAGGCATTGTAGTCTTGTTAAAGTAATTTCAGCCAATGTTTTATCAATTGATGCGATCATTGTTTTGGGAGATAAACAACATTATTATTTCTACATCTGCCCTGACTTTTTCATTCATGACATTGATGTGCAAAAATGTTGTCTCTTTTGGCCGTCACTGCTAAGAAATATTCCATTTTCCAGTTGGAAAAGGAGGCTACTGCTAAAGGCATTCCGGTAGGACAAACTCTTGATATAGACATCCCACCTCCACGGCCGAAAAGGAAACCGAATAATCCTTACCCTCGAAAGACAGGTTCCAGTCCTACTGCAACACGTTTAGGGGGAAAAGATGGGAAATTTTTTAATTCAATTGCCCTTCAGCATGGTAAACAAGTGCTGGACTTGGAAAAAGAACCACAACCTGAGGTGAAGTGTTCTTGTGCCATTTTATTCCATTTTATTCATTGAAATATCTGAGTACTTCCATTGTCATCTATCTTTCTGTAAATTATTCAGAAAAGTGATGGAGATGAGAAGCAAACAAATCTCAAACAGAACCAGATTGAGAATTGCTCAGAAGTCTTTACTCATGGCCAAGAAACTCACCATTCTTCTATGTCTTCAGTGAACAAGAATTGTCCAGAAACAGAGGCATCAAGAAATTCATGTTTCAGGGAGTTTATACCTTCACTAAAGAAGATGAATTCAATGGTGAATGAGAATGCAATGGATGAATCCTATGTCACCATTGAGGATGAAGGCAATAGGAAATTGGATAAGCCTGACACCCAAAGGACCGTGCAGGAAAATGCGACTGTTGAAGCTTTAAAGTTTGGGAGCGCTTGCCGCTTGCATGATAAGCTGGTTCAGGGAAAGGAGCCACATGACTTAATCAGTGCGTTGCCTATAGATGATAATCAGGTCATGCAGAACTATCCAAGGCATGTCCCTGTGCATGTCGTCGACAATCACTTGGGACCTTGTATGCAAGCTCCAAGTGATTGTCGACGTAGTATGCAAGCTCCACTCTCAGAAGTGACATTCCAGGACTCTGTATTCCAGCCAGTGGGTGAAAGTCATACTCATCCTAATATATACCTGCATTCTGCTGCATCTGCAACTACAGAAAATCGAAGTAACATGCCAGACTCTTGTATGCATCAACCATTCCTTACCTTTCCTCCTCCCTTTACATCAAGTCCAGATAATCAAGATGACTATAGATCATTTCTCCACATCTCCTCCACATTCTCAAGTCTTATGGTCTCTACTCTGCTACAAAACCCTGCTGCCCATGCTGCAGCTAGCTTTGCAGCAACATTTTGGCCCTATGCAAATATAGAAAGCTCTGCAGATTCTCCCACATGTAGCCAAGGAGGTCTTCCGTCAAGGCAACTAAATCCTCCTCCTAATATGGCAGCTATTGCAGCTGCTACTGTGGCAGCTGCAACTGCATGGTGGGCTGCCCATGGACTACTTCCCTTATGTGCTCCTCTTCATGCCTCATTCACTTGCCCTCCAGGATCTGCAACTGCAGTTCCACCAATGAGTAGTGGTCAAGTCCCTGCCACTAGGATAGAAAAAGGGGAGACAATTGTTGATAATCCTCCATCGCAAGATCAACTGGAACCACAACATTCTGAGGCTTTGCAAGCTCAAAACTTAGCTTCTAAATCACCAGGAAGTTCATCGTCAGATTCTGAAGAGAGTGGAGCTTCCAAGGTAATTAAAGTTGGGTCAAAAGGTGCTGACCATGAGAATACTGCAATAGCACATGAGATCCTTGATTCGAGCAAAACAAAAAACAGAAAACAGGTTGACCGATCTTCATGTGGTTCAAACACACCTTCTAGCAGTGAAGTGGAAACAGATGCATTAGAGAAGCATGAGAAAGGCAAGGAAGAGCTTAAGGAAGCAGATCCAAATCATACAGCTGCTGAGTCTATTGGCCGTCGAAGTAGAAGCTGCAGCAGCACAAGTGATTCCTGGAAGGAGGTTTCTGAAGAGGTATTAAGATAATTTTATCTGTGAGGTTGTTTTAACCACTTTGTATTATGCTAAAAAAATAGAGCCTAATTATCACGATGATGCATATTTGTCAGGGGCGGCTGGCTTTTCAAGCTTTGTTCTCCAGAGAAGTATTGCCTCAAAGCTTTTCGCCACCGTATGATATAAAGAGTATGGGCTATCAGGACAATGATGAAAAGGAAATCACCAGTCTGAAAGATGGGGGTGCATTACTGTTAGATATTAGCAGTAAGACCCGGGTACCCTCCTCTGGCCAACAAGAAGTTGAGAAAAATATCGCATCATCTAGATGTGAAAGTAACGAGCAGGGACTTCTGACAATTGGACTTGGACATGGAAAGCTCAAGGCACGTAGAACAGGATTTAAACCTTACAAGAGATGTTCAATGGAGGCCAAAGAAAACAAGGTGATGACAACCTGCGGCCAAGGCGAGGAGAAAGGACCCAAGAGAATACGTTTGGAAGGAGACGCCTCGACATGACATGACCCATTTAAAGTTGCATACTTCAACAAGGAAATCCTTGCTGAGGCATGTAACTTCTGATTCTACCCATTATGTATCCTAAATTCCTGTTTGATTTTAGAGTATTGGCAGCGAGACTGTCGCAAAGACGGTGTGTATTATATGTCTATATTTGACTTATTTACTCTCTGGAACCCATGAACTGCCTTATAACAACTACCTTGAATAGACTTGAGATTAAAACCATTAATTATTATGTAGGCCCTGGTAAACCCCCCTTCTCTCCCGTTTACTCCCTATGGGATTTGGTAGCTTTTTGCACTTGTTTTTGTGGCACTCTTTTATTTGAGTTACTGCTTGTTAAATTGAAAGGTTCTTATGAAATGGGTATTTGTTTGAAACTATGCCTTTGGGATAAATTGACCTTGTTGGTGCTGGAAAGATTGGCATTACAGAAGATAGCATTGATGGAAACAGCAAGAAAGGCCCTGCATTTGAAGTGGCACTCTCGAATTCAAGCCTTCTTTAGATGATGTCAGTGTCTCCTGATGCTATAAATGTCCCTCGAATTTTTTTTTTTTGTTCTGGTTCTAAAAAATGGCAATCTACAATGCGATTCTATTACAGACACTACGCACCACCAAGACACCTCAGCAGAAGATTCCTTAGACAGAGCAGCACGC
>JANZLH020000160.1:1175187-1189331 GCA_026770325.2 Erythroxylum fimbriatum | reverse complement strand
GATTTGTAATGATTAAAAGAATATGCGGTTTATCATAGAAAGTAGAAATCTGTTATGAAATGGAACAACTATAAATATAGAGGAATGATCTGTCAAGGGGTAACAAGAATTTTTCCTCAATCATCTTTGCTCTTTCTTCTCCTCCTTGACCCTTATTCTCTTCTTCTCCGATCTCTTTTCTTTTCGGTCACTGTTATATTGCAACAGATTCGAGGATTTAAACATCTCCGGACCACCCTCATTGAATTTCTGGGTCACTGTATGTCAGTGACAAATATTATGTATCAATACACTCTCACAGCAGATTGAGATCAGGGTTATCAGCTTTCTTCTAAATTTCTTTATTTTTTATCAAGAAAATTGAATTAAATTGGCTTTTGATATGTCCCAAAGGTAACTCGGTCTCCTTTCATTTCTCGTCTGAGTAGACCTGTTAATATTGTAAAAGGATGAAGTAATTTCTAACCTACAGATTATTCTCTTTGTAATGCCTACACTTGATGAAAAGGTTTGGGCTCAATTTCATAATTACAATCATTCTTATTGCAACTTGAATTTATAATCTCATAAGTACTAGAAAAGCTTGTTCTACATTAAATTAAATATTTTTTTGTTTAAAAAATGAATGGCCAGTGATTAATGAATATTAATAATAAGTTTTTGTGTTATTAAATAGTGATGTCTGATAAACTATAAAAGATTATGACATTATTCTTATAAAATAAAATAAAAAAAGAGTATGACATAACTCGCAAGATTCGGCATATACCTAGTAAAGGAGGCAGTGTATGGTTGGCTTTATAGCATTTAAAGGAAGAGGAAAGAGACCGGCCAACGTCTGACTAGATCCAACTACCTTTCCTCCACATCAGACACGAGGCAGTATCTCCGTGATTTGATCACCTCTTCTTTCTATTTGCTTCTCATCTGCAAAACAAAAATGGCACGTTTCTAACTTCCCAACACGTATATATGGACACTTGTGCGCAGGGATAGGATCACTGCCCCATTCGTTCCCTTGCTCAATATCTGTGTTCCTTCTTAACCAATCAAGGTAAGTTTCTCCTCTTTCTTTCGGGTTTTCAGTGGAAGTCTTTGTTGTTAATTATGTCTTTGGGTTGGGGAGGTCACACTTAATATTGCAACTAAGCTCATTCATGTTTCTGGGATTTTGGTGCATGGCACATCAACCATCGGATTCTACATCTTGTGTTAGTAATCTTTGAAAGTTTGGAACTTTGGTACGATTTAGCTTAGATGCGGAGGAGTAAAAGCTCTTCTTCTTTTATTGGTTTAAACATGCGAACGTACAGAGCCTGGAAATGGGATACGCCAGTTTCCAGGCAAAGACGCGTCTTGCAGTCTCAGTCGTTTGGTGGTGACACCGTCTTGGTACATGGATTTTCTGTACAATGCTACTTGTTGGCCTATTACTTCCAGTTAACAAATTGATATGTTTTTGTGTATTCTAGGTAGATTCCATGAAATGAGACTTTGACGACCTTAAATTTGCAGGAAATGTCTCTAAGCTATCTGATGTTTCAACATCACATGACTATAGACCTGAGCTGTTACCAATGCATTATATTTTAGTATTATGTCTACGTTTTGTCCCGAGGGATTTTACAGTCACGACTTGAGCTTTGCGAAATTTATTATTGCGAGTCCAACAACCATCATCAGCCAAGAATCATTGAAAAGTTCTCTTCTGGTTGCAGATGAGTGAAGAAACTAACGGAAATGAAGGCGAGGAAAAACGTGCAACACCAAAATTGAATGAGAGGATCCTTTCATCTTTGTCAAGAAGAACTGTTGCTGCACATCCTTGGCATGATCTTGAGCTTGGTACCTTCTTCGCACCAAATCATCAAGCTGTTCTGCTCTTTCTTTAGTTTGTTTGTGGATAGTAAATACTCAGGATGCAAAATTGATCTTTTGCAGGACCTGGAGCACCTAGTGTTTTCAACGTTGTATGTTTCGCTTCCAACCTTTTCTTATAGAATTTGAACAATGCAAATGCAGAACATAGATTCAACAAACTGATTAGATCAAGCAACAATTGTTTGATATAATAATTATATCGCAGGTGGTTGAGATAACCAAAGGTAGCAAAGTTAAATATGAACTTGACAAGAAGACAGGATTGATCAAGGTATTGGTTATTTCACATCTTCCAGGTTCCAATGTTATAGTCATCTACTTTCTTTCTTTTTTTGTGTATACCTTCCTTCTCTTTGCACTTTCCTTTCTTAGGTTGATCGCATTTTATACTCATCGGTCGTATATCCTCATAATTACGGCTTCATCCCACGTACATTGTGTGAAGACAATGATCCCTTGGATGTTTTAGTGCTCATGCAGGTAAATATATTCATAGTTCATAGGAATTCCCAAGATAATGCACTTATGCAAAATGTCTGAGCTTGAATTTGACATTTTTATCTAGGAGCCAGTCCTTCCAGGTTGTTTTCTCCGTGCCAGGGCCATTGGACTCATGCCCATGATTGATCAGGTATTATCCTCTGGTTCCGACGAACTAAACACATGATTCTGAAGAGTGTATTGCCTGTTGAACTCTGTCCATTGCTTGTTTTATCGGTTCATTTCAGGGAGAGAAAGATGATAAAATCATTGCTGTATGTGCTGATGACCCAGAATACAAGCACTACACTGACATCAAACAATTGGCACCTCATCGCCTTTCTGAGATCCGTCGTTTCTTTGAGGACTGTATCCCTCCCTCACCGTTATTCCATGATTAACACTTTTCTTGTTCGCTTGAATCTTGTTTAGCATTCTGGTTTCCTTAATATTTCTGAACAGACAAGAAGAACGAGAACAAGGAAGTTGCGGTCAACGAATTTTTGCCTTCAGAGACGGCTTGTGAAGCCATTCAATACTCAATGTAAGTTTTCTTTTCACTTCATCTTCGAAACGTCTTCTTTTCCCGAATACAATTTAGTCCAATGCAGTACCAGTTAATTCTGAGCTACTTGTCAGGGACCTGTATGCTGAGTACATTCTTCACACCCTGAGGCGGTAGAGAAAGGCAATGGTTCCCAGGGTTTCTTCCCAAGGGAATTTCAGTAATTCTAAATAAGCGATTCTGACAAAGTTTCAATATATCTTGAAATTCAATTTTCATGTGTAATCACAGTGATATTATATCATGTTCAAGTATTTACAAGTTTGAGAAGGTGCAAAGTTGCAAGTATTTGTCATGTATAAGGTGCATTTATACGCGGAGGCCGTCAAACTGTAACCCTCCAAGTTCCTTGCACCAGGGATTTTTGTTTTTCTTGATTCGGAAATATGGCTTTTACAAATATACCGTCCTTTTTATAATTATACTTATTTAATTTCTTTACTAAAAATTCTAGAATAGGTATTTTATTATGTTTCTGTCTAATTATTTTAATATATTGATAATACATTTTGTTGGAGAAAATTACTACAACCTCAACAACAATAAAAGCAAGAGAAATAAATTGCAAGAAACTAAATCAATACACACACAATTTACGTAAAAAACTCCTCTCAACTAGGAGAAAAATTACGGTCCGAATCTCTACAGACTAAAATCAATCCACTATAATAATTAAGAATACAATTGGCAACTAACAACAATAGTATCAACGACAAGTGTAATTATCTCTAAGTTTTAGTACAAATTGAAAAATCTAATCAATTTAGTACTCTCTACAAATCCAAAAGATACTAACACTGAATATCTGTCGATGATGATCCACTTCTTCTTGATTATTTCACCAAACAGTTGTCATCCTGCATTCCAAAACAATGAAGTAGACCTCTCTTTTTTACTCCTCTGTTTTGGTTTTTACGACAACCCCTTTATAGCAAGAAAGGGCAAAGCCTATTTATCTTATCATAAATTAGCTTCTCCAATAAGTCACCAAAACCTACCACCTATGGGTCAATCAAGAAACTCTTTATTTAGTGAGCCACTACTTATAAGTAAAACAAAATCCACCTTTTTAAAACTCACATAGCTAGTATTTGGGAATTAGAGAGATACCCAACATATTTCTCCCTCGACCTAAATCACCAACACCAAAAACTTCCACCTCGTCCGAGAATCGAACCTTCTTCTTCACGGCCTTGTCCCTTTGGATGCAATGGCCCTCCACATAGAAAATGTTGTTGTCAACCTTTCTCCCTTGTATCACCAAGTGAGCACCGCGGTACACACATCACCTCCCATTACCAACATATCTATGCCCGTACTTTGTCAATTCACCCAAGGAAATAAGGCTAGCACAAGCACTTTTAGCACATACCTTACATTGTGGAAGATTCAGTTTATATCATCATTGAGCTTCATCCTCATGGTCCCCATGCTTTGGATCTTCAATTTTTGATCACCCCCTATATTTATGTGGCCATACTTTTCATCTTGGCGCAAAGTATCAAATAAGGCTTAGTCTCTACAAATATGAACTGACGCAGCTGAATCCAATACCCAACTCTCTTGGCCCTTCTTCACCTCACCATGCCAATAACAAATCACCATCACCATCACCTATTACCACATTAGCGGAATCAACATCATCTTCTACTTTAGTCTTACCCTTTTTCTTTTACATCAAATGGAGGCTCTTTAATTCGTCCATCATCTTTAGACAGTGGCTTTGGATGTGGCCCTTCTCCTTACAATAGTAACACTCTACGTTATTAAAGTCTTGCGCGCAAGATTTCGATCTACTCCTTGAGCCATCTCTTCTTCCCTCTTGATTCCTCACTCTCTCAAACTCCCTCACATCTAGTGCTCAATCACCATCACCTAGAGAACTTCCATCAACATATGTCATTATCCTTTCGTTCTCCCTCAATACTGCCATAGCTTCATCTAGGGTAACCTTCTCCCTACTAACAAACAACACCATGATAATGGGTTGGTAGGACTTGGGTAGTGAAGCCAACAATAAGAGAGCTTGTTCTTGATCGGCGATCTTTTCATCCACATTCTTCAACTAGCTCACTAGTTGGTTAAACAAATTAATGTGGTCCTGCAGTTGTACCCCTCTCCATCCTAAATTGGTACAACTCTCATTTCAAGAACAAGATGTTAGTCAACGATTTATAAGCATATACATTTTGGAGCTTATCCATCAAAGCTTTTATATCCGTCTCCCTTAAGTAGTTGTACTTGATCTCTAGAGCTATAGCCAACCGAATCATACTAACCGCCTTTTTCTTCATCAACTCCCACTTGGCATCATTTAAACTCGTCGGCTTGTCCGCTTCCAAAACAGCATTTAAATCTTGTTGGACCAACAAATTCTCAACAGTACTCTTCTACACTCAAAAGTTTATTTTCCTATCAAATAAGGGAATGTTAAATTTGGAAGCATTGTTTTCACTCATTCTCTTCTCACACTAATTCCTCCCTTAATCAAACAAGCAGTAATTTTTTCTACACAAGGATCCTCTAAACACAACTCTGATAACACTTGTTGGGGAAAATTACTACAACCTTAACAACAATAATTGCAAGAGACATAAGTGCAAGAAACTAAATTAATGCACACGCTATTTACATGAAAAACCTTCCACTACAAGAAAAATGTTGATTAGCAACGGAAACTTAGCAACGAAAAAATTACTGTTGGAAATTAGCCACGAAAAGCATATTTCTGTCGCTAAAATTGAGTGATTTAGCGACGGTACTATTACTCGTCGCTAAATTTGGAGGAAATTCGTCGCGGAAAAATTAGCGACGGAAAAATATGGCTATCGATAATCACTACAAGTTAGCGACGAAAAATTACCGACGAAAAATATACCGTTGAAAATTAGCGACCGACAATATATTTCCGTCACTAAAATTGAGTAATTTAGCGACGGTACTAATACTCGTCGCTAAATTTGGAGGGAATTCATCGCGGCAAAATTAGCGATGAAAAAATATGGTTGTCGATAATCACTACAAGTTAGCGACGAAAATTACCATTGCTAAATATGGAGGGAGTTTTTGGTGGAATAAAATTTTTTGAATTTACCTACGGAATTTCGTTGGTAAATGGAGTTAGCGATGGAAATTTTCGTTCCGTCGGTAAAAAGGAGGGAATTATTGGCGAAATAATTTTTTTTTGAGTTTACCTACGGAAATTTCCGTTGGTAATTCCGTAGGTAAATTCTTTTTAAATTTAAACTTACCCGACATCTCCCCCCCACTTGTGTCTTCTTCTTCCTTTCTTCATCTTCCTTCTTCCTCCATCTTCTCTTTGCTTTCCTTGGAGCCAATTTCTCTGTTGTGGACTCCTTTTCTGCTCGTCGGCGTTGTCTTCTCCAGCTATTGTCATCGTGTCCTTCGGTGGAGGTATTTTTGCAACTACTATTATGTGTTTTTTCATATATTAGATGAAAGTTAATTTGAGTATTTATTACTTTCATTTATTTGTGTATTTTATTATTGGAAAACAACTTTAGGATATAAATGTTAGTGATAGAAGGGACAAGAGGTGATTTTAGTTGTGATGTTGAGATAAATTTCTGATGCATATAAGGTGTTTGATGAAATGTCTGTTATTTGAAAGAATGATTTTAGTTCTTTATTTTCAGTTCTGTTTTAGTATGAATTTCAATATTTCAATTCTTTTACTTGAAATAATGAAGTTCTCTCTATGGTGGCTTCCAGAGAAACTAAACACTTTGCAGGTATATTTTAAAAAATAGTTTTAAGCAAATTTACCAACGGAAAAGAAATTCCGTTTGTAAAATATATTGGATTTACCGACGGAATAACCAAATCCGTTGGTAATTTTCTGACAGAAAAATTCATTGGTAATTCTGTCGTTAAATTTTACCAACGGCCATATCTCCGACGCCTTTTTCGTCGATAAATTCCGTCGCTAAATAAGCTTACCGACGGAATGTGTATAAATTTTGTCGGTAATTTCTGTCACTAAATTTTATTTTTCTTATAGTGCTCTCAACTAGGGAAAAAATTACGGTCCGAATTTTCACGAACTAAAATCAATCCATTATAATAATCAAGAGTACTATCGGTAATCAAAAATAATAGTCTCAACGACAAGTATAATTATCTCCAAGTTTTAGTACAAATTGAAAAATCTATTCAATTTAGTACTCTCTACAAACCTAAGAAACACCAACACCGAATACCTGTTGATAATGATCTGCTTCCTCTTGTCTATCTCACCAAACAGCTGTCGTCCTACACGTCAAAACAATATAGTAAACTTCTCTTTTTTTTCTCTGTTCTAGTTTTTACGGCAACCCCCTTTGTAGTAAAAAAGGGTAAAACATATTTATCTCATTATAAATTGACTTATCCAATAAGTTACCAAAAACTACCACTTATGGGTCAATCAAAGAACTCTTTACTTAGTAAGTCACCACTTGTAAGTAAAACAAAGTTTACTCTTACAAAACTCACATAGCTAGTATTTGAGATTCGGGGAGATACCCAACAAATTTTACGTGCACTAATATATAATAATTTATATTAAATTAATTTGATAAACTATTACAAAAATTTATTTTGAAAGTTTCTAATTTGTGACACACTTTGACACCAAAAATTGGGCTATTCATTGGGCTGGTCAAAATGAGAGGCTCAACACACGTAAGAGTCAAGTTTCGAACAATTTACTGGTCCTAAACAAAAATGAAAAAACAAGTTTCGAGCCGAAAACAAAAAGAGTCTAATCTTCTTCATTGCGATATGTTTGATTCTATGGAATTATGCGATAACATGAACACGAGAAAAATGAACAACTTTTGTCTCTTCGAATGTATTGGAATGAAAGAGCCAAGTTATTTCCTTTTACAGTTTATAAAATGCTTGGAACCACACACATATATACATGCACATGACACATCATAGTACTTGTGAGAGGGACCCATTGCGGGTCCTGTTTAGGGAAGAAGGTGATGTTATGACAACATTAGGCATAAGTTTCCCATTTCCTTTTCAAGGCCATCGAGTTCAAAAGGAATTTGAAGTTCTTATAGTTAAAGCTGGACTTGACGTTGGGGTCGAGACCACACTATTTTTGGTTTGTAGTTATACTTCTTCCTACGTACGTCTACTTGAATGTGAACGCTGAACACAACGCAATCTCTTGTCATTAGGACTCTCTCTCTCTCTCGCTCTCTTTCACACACACATACACATGAAATTATTATTATTATTGTCGAAGCATCTTACAACTCTATCTTTCTCTCTCTAGCCCCATGCATATATAACAAGGTTCCAAAGTGCATGTGGATCATGCTTTGATCACACAAATACTTAGAATAAAGACCAATTATCAGGTGGTCGGGGCCGTCCATTTAGTTCTCTCGCTCATACACACACACAACACAAGTTTCACTTTCATTACCTAGCTAGCATTTGCCCCACACTCTCACTATAAAACATGATAAGGTATATATCTCACACACATGCGCCCTAGTTATTATAAAGAATCTCAAATTTTTCATGGAGGGATCTTAGCTAACTAGGTTAAAAGAATCTTATGATGGAATAATTTTTCATTTAACGACAAGGACTGTCTAGTAGTACAGGTATTGATTTAATAATTTCATAGGTATATATATGAGAAGGTTGTTTAGATATATCTTTTATTGCATTATTAAATATTAAATAATTACTAGTAATTACCTCCTTAAATTGATCTTATGGATCCATTGCATCACCTAATCCCTCTGTAGGTGATGGGGGTGGGCTTGTTAGGGTCAAACAAATTTATATTAGGGCATGTAGCCTATGCTTTTATTGTCAAGAAATGGTGAGGGTTCCACCATGTACTGCAAGAAGAGTTAAGTGGACCACCATCATCTGGCAGTATAGTTGTCATTAGATCTTGCGCAATAAGTTAGCCATGAAAGGAACATCACAAGAGCCAGAGGTAGGCTATGTAAAGGGCATCTTATTTTGTCCACCGTTATCACTTTTTGTTGCCAAATATACATGACCTGCAATTAGGATGAGACTTAGCTATCATGTTTAGGTTCTTCCGAGGTAAGAGTTCTTGGATAGTTAATTAGGTGCTTAGATCGAAGGCAGAGCTTGAATAGTTCGAAAGGTGATAGCTCAAAAACAAAATCTTGTTAAGAAGTTCTCTGTTATTGTATGTACGTTGATCACAAGGAAATATGAAATTCGTATGAATTTTGAGTAAATTCAATTTTGTATTCCAACTTTTCAGAAATATCATGTTTCTATATTTGAACTTATATCTAAATTGGTGAATATGGTACTGTGCTTTATAAAATTACACAAGTTAGGCTTAAGTTAATTACTATGAAAGTGGGGGTTTAGGCATAGGGTGCAGATGGATCATGTATCCAGACCCAAAGGAAGCATTAAATCAATACATGTAATCGGATATCTTTTTCACTTTTCTGATGAAAAATATATGTTGAATTCTGATTTTAACTATGGACAAAATCTTAAAAGTTAGGAATGAGCAGTGATTAGGTTCGTAGGTATAGGCTGATTTGGGAAGCACTAGGTGTAAAATGGAAAAGCATAACAATTAGTAATGATAGGAAACCCTTTATTGCTAAACATTTATTAAAGAGAGGGTGACACAAAAAGGGAAGACAAGAAAGTGGAAGTTCATAAAAAGAATGGAAGCCAAAGATGGAGAAGAGTTGAAGAAAGAAGAACACAACCAGAGGAGCCGACAGACAACCATACAAATTTTGGTTGTTTGATTAGAGAAACTTCCCCAGTTGTTTGCTGTACCTTTAGGCTTGTGAAGCCCCAGTGGCTAAAGAACAGGAGCAAGGTTATACTCCTGCCACTCTCATCGTATAAACAAACAATTTTTTTTTTCTTTTTTAGTATTTTTATTTTAGAAATGACAAGCATGAATTGGTGGATTCAGCGTTAAGCCTCCACTTTTAACCTTATCTTTAAACGTATAAAGTAAAGGATGATGAGGAAGCGATTTGGAGTTCTTGGATATAAATTGAAGAGGACGTAATAGTGATTACGCCTTGGCAAAGTGTGGGATGGTACATTGTGTGCTACGGTAATTAATAAATACTAAATAGTATAAAATAAAAAAAAAGCTACAAAAGAAACAGATGTATATGGCCTGAATGAATGAATCTGGTACCACAAAACATGAATAAATGAGGGCTAGCTAGTAGCTATGGGCTATGTGTAACCTAATGAAGAGAGGGAAAGCGACATAACAGCCAGAGGGGCTCAACGGTTTCTCAGAGGAGGTCAGATGTGGGCAGGAGGTGGGGTTTTAGACTACTAGTGTGGGGTTAGGTGATGTAGTAGAAGCATTGGAGTTGGAGGTTTGTGGTGGTGAATGGTGGTGATGCTGATGGTGGTGGTGGTGACCGGTGGTTTTTGGTGAACTGTAATACTCTTCTGATACTCTCTGCTATATTAGATATATATATTAGCTGCCATAGTAGCCCCACTTTTGTTGTTGTGCGGTGGCTGTGGCCATAAAGGAATTATTTGGGTATCCTAGCTCATTCCTCATCCCTTCCCTTCGCCCTCCATTCAAGTCCCTTTTCAGGTACCTGGTTGATTTTGCACGTGTCCACTTCCCCTCACACATGGGTCCACTTGCAGTACTATATTTACATAAATAAAATGAATTAAATTGATACACACACTAGGCACCTGTAGCCCTCGTATGAATTTTGTCTACCAATCTAAGCGCTTTGGTCCTGGACTCTGGGGCATGACAGTTGTTACCATTATCATCCTCATGAAAGGGATGCCACTACTTGATGGAGACACATCCTTGATGCTTCCATGGTTAGTAATCAAGCATTACATTTCATTAAACACACGCTCGTATGGTGTTAATTAAGCGCCTATGTAACACTCCCCAAACTCATTTTAACTCTGTTTTAATCCATATTGAATTACTTGCTTTACATATTTATGATGGTAATTAATAGTATATATGAGATTAAATTTTATTTTCACAAAAATTTAAAATGTCATAAAGTGTTGGAAAAAGAAAGCACGGAAAAAGGAAAACACGAAGGACTAAGGAAGAAATTTAAGAACACAAGAAATTTACGTGGAAAACTCCAATAGGGTAAAAACTACGAAGAGAGAAGTATTTCACGATAACAGAAAATTAAGGATTACAACATTAATCCACTAATTTATACATAAAAGAGGAATGTTGATTTTGGTGTAATGAATGAGGAGGAGTGAGCCTTCTTTTATAGCCTTCTGTCACATAAAGTTTATATAATAACCGAGAATTTGTAAATTTTATTTGTAAATTTGTTTAATAAAATATGAAAATATTTGGTAGTTTGTAATAATTATATATTTTAATAAATTAAAAATTAAAATTATAAATGTAAGCTAAATAATTCATAATGGAATCTGATGAAACAATATACTGTTTGACGAGTGAAAATGGGGTAATTGATTCGAGTTTTAACGGAATGATAAAAGAAAACCCTTTGGAAGAGACAAAAGGCAACAGAAAAGGAATTTGGAACGAGACATCCTTCAACAGGGTCGGATCGTATGTCGATCAACTGTTCTAGTTATGTGTGATTGGTTTGCGTCTATCTACCTGTACGTAGGGTGTGGTCCTTACTCTTATAACTTAAGTAGCCATACTGTATCTACATATACATAACAGTTTATCTTTCGCCACTAAACATTAACAGTACAAAAATACCATATGAAACACAATTTAGCTTAAATAATATAGCTATAAAAGGTCGAGCATGAGACCCTTCATCTGAATAAATGACGAAAGAGGTCCCCTGGCAACCCCAGTAGGGTTTTTGATAGGCTTTATCTCTGGGTCTAAAAGGGTAGCAATCACACCCTCACAACTCATACATACATACATACATACATATATACAGAGACACACCCATTCTTTGGAGTTTGATGTGAACTCATGATATGTCCTCGGAAATTCTTAGTAACTGTTACCAGCTGCTTGTGTATAGCCCATAATTACCATACTTGTTAATCTGAGTTGTTAAGTTGCTGTACCATAGTCACAGTTTCACATGGTTAGCAAGTATAAAGTGATACATAAGGTCATATTAAAGAAACAGTACTTTGTTGAGCTTGCTTTTGCAGTTTTGGCTTTCTATCAATTCCATTTCTTGTGATCTATCTCGTGATGCCCTTCTCATTCTCCCCTTATCCTTCAACCGAATGGTACGTTCTCTTTACAATTTTGCTTCTGTTTTAGTTCCGTGTCAGCGTTTCGCATGAATCTGTAGCTAAAAAACAAACAATGACCAGATGTGCAAGCGACCAAACCTCTCAGGGTGTCATTTTGTGCTAGTACGATTGTTTTTTGTAAATGACAGGGGAAAAAAGGAAAAAGAAGCTAAAAGAAAACAGTGTTTAAATATGTTCTGATCGACACTTTTCCACGTTCACGAGAATTAGTGCAGTAAGAATGTACCGATTATAGTATTATCCTACGCCTTTTATATGCTTCGCAACGAGTAGGGCCTGTGGGTTTGATTAGTGGCAAGTGGACTAGGAATCTATGCAATATGAATATAGTATGCTCATTTTTCAGCTGAAAAATAGTGATGTATGTTAGTAATTAAAGGACTTCTGTCAACATCGTAAGTTCTTCTACGATTGGTGTTTTCTCGTAGGCTAGCTTCGTAAGCTTAGGATCTTGCTATGAAGGTTCGTGTTGTCGCATGTACGTAATAAAATATATGACCTTCGAAAAAAACAAAAAAGAGGTCTACGTGTTATTATGTAAAGGATAAGTGGTAATTAAAATCTAGCAACGAAAACGACAGGATTGACACTTTTTTAAGTTACGGCGAATGTGAATTTTTAAACTTAGACTTAATATATTGATAAATTATGGAATTTTCTAAATTTGCACATCAACAACAATTATACTAGAGGCATGTTTGGCTCACATAAATAAAAATTATATTTTTGGCATATTCTTAAAATTTAAATAATCATTTGTTTGGTTAAACAAAAATACCAGAATATTTAATCATAAGATTAAGTATTCATTTATCAAAAATACCAGAATATTTGATCATAAGATTAAGTATTCATTTATTTTTAGGAATAGCTAAAGATCATTAAAAGGTGTCTTTAGTTATTCCAAGAATAGAGTTATTTGTTGAAGAGTATTTTATTCTTATTATTATTAATAATAATAAATTTAATAATAACAATAATATTAAAATTAGGAAGAAGAAGAAGAAGAAAATTAATAATAATAAGAAATTTAATAATAATAATAATAATAAAATATCATTAATAAAAAATACTAAAATAAATAATAATAAGAATAATAATAATAAGTAGAAAATAATAAGAATAATAATAATACGTAGAAAATAATAATAATAATAATGATGATGATGATGATGATGATCATAATAATAATAATAATAATAATAATAATAAGGATATTTTGATCTTTTTGTTACTTATTCGTTTATCATTCTAAGTTTATATTTTTAAACCAAACACTGGCATAAAATTTTTTTAACAGTAATAATCATTCTATTCTATTCCTATCTTTTCTATTCTTAAGAATAATTATTAATTTCCTTATCTATTCTAGCCTTTGAACCAAACAGGCTGTAGGTATTGTTGTTTTAATATCCCGATACTTACATGGTATCACTCATTGTGTATAATACATATTCGCATTCACATATATTATTGATAATACCTACACTATGTATGTATAAATATATAAAATTTTATATAAAATTTTTTTATAAATTTTTATAAAAATGCTAGTAATTAACTTGTTATTTAATTTTGTAACTTTACTAATTGCGAATAAGAGCTAGTTATTTGTCCGGTTTAGAATTGAAGCATTACAAATATATCAAAACAAAACACTCACTAATACATGTTATGCCAGGACAGCGATCAAATTTTGTTAAATTTCTTATTTGACTTTACGCAAAAAAGAAGAATTGTAAATTGATTTTTCATAAGGACATGAAAAATTTAAAGAGAAAAGATTGTGAAATTTTATATGAAAAGTGGACATCACAATTTCATTAAAAAAAAAGAGAGAATACAGTAAAACCTCCATAAATGAATATTCTATAAATTAATAATCTCGATTAAATAATAATTTTCTCCGGTCCCGACTTGGGCCAATGGGATAAAATAATAACCTCGC
>JANZLH020000160.1:1160878-1175087 GCA_026770325.2 Erythroxylum fimbriatum | reverse complement strand
AAAATTATTCTATAAATTAATAAATATTAATTTATCGATAAATTAATAAAATATTTATTTATCGATAAATTAATAACTCCGTATAAGATAATAATTTTTCTGGTCCCAACAATATTCATTTATAGAGATTTTACTGTATGTAAAATTTTATAAAAAATAATATATGTATGTTTTAAAAAAAAATTCAACAAACATTATTATTGAGTTGGTCTGAAGTTAGAGTGTTATGATACAAAAATTCTTTTTTTTTGTATGTAATTAATAAATTTGGATTAGTTCATAATTATCTTCATTTTAGTGTTCATTTTTTACGCATACCACTCAATTGCAAAATATAAATTGGAAGCATTGAAAAGATTTTACATGTTACATAATTGTCATTATAACCATATAATGTGACAGATCTATGTATTGATTTTGTAGCATCTACTAAGAATGAACTCAATCTTCAAACTATATATCATTTCTCGCTCTGCCGGCCGGCCTATGTACTCTTTAATGCTTACCCAACATGGCTTGACTTTAGTATAATGTATCAATGGATACGTACGTGATTGTGTTTGGTTTTCAAGCTGGATTGCTAGCTATTAGGAATTGATGAACAATGGAAAATGCGTAGTCCTAGCTAGCTCGTGCGTTTATTTTGCACCGACCCAGGCCAGGCCATCATCCTTTTCTCTTTTCATGTATTAAGTATTATCCTAATGGAAAAGCAATCTCCTTTGGATCACGTCTCAGTTTATAGTACTAGCATCATAGATTTTTGGACCCCACGTAGCAAATGCTTCAAAAAGAATCAGAAGTTCACAAAAGGTGAAGCGAGATTCCCTACGGAGCACCTCTTTCCTACGCCTTCATTTCATACATACATCTTCAGAACCAGAAGAGATATATAATAATAATAATAATAATATAAAACTAGCTACTTGCAGAAAATATGCAATCTGTAATTTCTCATTCATTAGAAAATCTTCAAAATGCAGCTTGTCAAAGACAATCTCCGGCCTATCTAGATTATATATGATCGTCAAACTTTCTCATTGTCACTATCCATTAGTACAACAGAACAATATGGCGCCTGAGGGTTCTGTCAAAATTCATAAAGTGGAGATGAAACAGGACCACCTCCTCAACCAATACGCTAGCTTATCCACCTACCGGTGACTAGTCTTATATTTATCATGTACAGCAAATTTAAATACGAAGAAACATAAGTAATCACGTGCTCAGTCTACTTTATATTAGATGCTTAAGTGATATGTATGCAAGTCATACGGGTTCAGTTCGCACTTGCCAGGGAGATATCATCAGGCCAGTTGTTTGTTACCTAATTTTGTGTATTGTTTGAAGACAAAGACTTAACGGTTTTCCTATATATAAAATTAAAGGACTTTAACAATGTCTTTGAGACTGTTAGAAGTTGGATTAAAGTATGTTATCCAACAGCCTTAATCGTTTTCCAAGAACATAAACATTAAATTATTTACATTCTTGTTTGATGTGGGCAACTTATATTAATTTCTAGTTTAATTTAAGCCGATCGAGGGCTAATTAACTACAATAATGTTTTTATAAAGCATCTGCCCCTAAACAATTGTACGTTTTCATTCAACTTGTACTCTGTAAATTAAGAAAATGCTTAAGATACACGTTTCCATAGTTGGAATTATCTGAAACATGCATAAAACACATGATACTTGAGTAATCACCTTTGAAGTTTTGGCCCGACTTATTCAACCACATACATGTTCCGTCCATTTCAATCCCCAAAACCAAGAAAATTGTTTCGGTTAATTTTAATTAATCCCTTTCTTCTTTCTTTCTTTCTTTTTAAATTTGTATCAGACTGTAGTTTTCTATTCCAACAACTCAAGTCAACTGTCTACAACTTTATATACAATGGATTGCAGTTGTATGCTCTGGTTGCGTACATTGGTGAAGCGTTTATTTTCTTCTGATTGGCCTTTCCATGGTCATGTGATCATTTACTTTGTCGCTCTCGAGGAAGAGAACCTAATCGATCACTAGCTTTCGCTGAATTGAAGGAGGATAAGTAAGTAACTAATCAAGCATATCTAATTACCCTCTTAAGGTCATAGTTTGTTGCCTGCTTGTGGAGACTCATCCATATAACTTCTTCTGGACTATAAAGGAGTCAACATTTAGGTGCATATAAGGGAGAAATCAAACCTGATGAGTCATTGTTTCGTAGATGAATCAGGGTTTTAGATTATATGTGTCTACCTCATCAACCTTAGCTTCTTTAAAAGGGATATTGCTGGATTTCAAGTTGGATGCTTTACTAGTAATAAAGATGATTATTGATAGAGATCAGATGATATAATTAAAGGAATCTCTATCTATATTCCCACTGAGATTAGGACGAGAAAATGGACTTTTCTCTTACTACTCAGGACCAGAGCAAATAATCAATGGCACCAAAGTCAAAACTCAGAACCTAACTGGGCATGCTCTCTCTACATCTCTGTCCCTCTCTTTCGCCAACTAGACAGGCTAATAAGAAGATGGATGCATGTGTCTTGGAAGGAAAATTTCATTACAAGATTATTACTCTAAAGACCAACTGGTCATCGCTTGGTTGGGGCATAGTGGGAAGATATATACATGGGGGAGAGAGTAGATAACCCGAAAATAATTAAAAGGACATGCTCACATGAGTCGAACCAGATCATTCATGGGCCCCTACGTATAACTCTTTTCTCCCTTACTCCCCCATTTCTCTATCTCATGGTCATGTGTCATTCCTAAAGAACCGAAAGAGCAACAAAAAAGAAAAATATATAATCTTGCTTCACTTGTGAAGAGAAGCTTCGAGGACGAGAGAAGCAACTTGGGAAATACCCTTCGCTCCCCCTCTCCATCTCCCTCTCTGTTCGCCTAGGTCAGCAACAAGAATAACTTATATTCATGTATTGAATTATCTGTGGCTTGTCTTTTAGGGTTTACAATGACATCTTCTTGGTCAAAGAAGAAGGCACCGACCGTTTGGTTTGTAGTACTAAGATAGCTTCCTTTTGCTTCTCTTGTGGCCTCACAGATCTTGAAGCACCAAAAAAAACAAAGTTTCATACCAAACAAATACTTTCAGGTGAGGACTTGTTATAGTTTTTCACTTCAATATGTAAAAAGTTCGGTTCTTTCCCACCTTCCAATTGTTTTTTCCTTATTCTTTATATCATCGTTTTATTCTGGCGGGTTTTTGTTCTCCAAGATCCACAGTAGCCAGAAAGCTCGAAATTGAGGTGGGCAATCATGAACTTTGGTGAAGAACAAAGAGGGTATCGTGATAAAGAGGAATTACAAGAGGAAGAAGAAGAGGAGGAAGAAGAAGTAGTGATGACAAGTAAGCTTCCTTTTTCATCTCCAAACTCCCCATCTTCTTCAACCCAGTACAAAATTTTTCTGCCACAGCACCAAAAACCATGGCTTAGCTCATCTGAACCACAACATGATTACAAGAACCAAGAACCAAACTTCAATTTCGACAAGAAGATGGAGATCACGGACTTGTCGCTGGGGAGCAATAGTAATGAATCTGAAACTAGTGGAGCGGCTGGTACGAGTAGTAGATCTGTAGATAAAGAGCATATGTTTGACAAAGTTGTGACTCCAAGCGATGTAGGCAAGCTAAACCGTCTTGTAATACCAAAACAGCACGCTGAAAAGTACTTCCCTTTAGACTCCACATCGAGCGAGAAAGGCCTCCTCTTGAGCTTCGAGGATCGCAGCGGCAAGTCTTGGAGGTTTCGCTACTCTTATTGGAATAGTAGTCAAAGCTATGTGATGACTAAAGGATGGAGTCGCTTTGTGAAGGAGAAGAAGCTCGACGCCGGCGATATTGTGTCATTTCAGAGAGGAGTTGGTGAGTCAGGACGGCATCATCTGTACATAGACTGGAGACGCAGGCCAAATGCACCAGATCCCACGTCGTACTCGCATTTAGAGCTCCAAAATCAGCTACACTTGCCACAGTCGATGAGGTGGGGCAGGCTTTACCCCATGCCTCAGTCTTTATCGATACCGTCACGACCCTATGAACACCATCATCAACAACAATTGCATCATCTGAACTTCAATGCTATTCAGCCGTACCATTACCACAATCATCATCAACTCGCAACTGGTTATGTCAATGCAGCCCAGTACTACTTGAGGCCACCAGGGCCACACCAAATTGAGGCAATGAATCATCAGCAACAAGGATGCCAACGGATGCCAATGATGATTGATTCAGTTCCCGTGGTCCATGGCAAAACTGTGGGGAAGAGGTTCAGGTTGTTCGGCGTAAACATGGAATGTCCTATAGCAGATGATTCGTCCTCATCCTCGGTGAATACTCCTAGTAACATTGCTCATGGTACAGCGGCTTTGTTCTCTTCCCATTTGGCTTCCTCATCTCTCCCACTTCTCCAATCAAGAGTACCCACTACCGCCCCAACTCCAACAATGCAAGCTGAGCTTCATAAGAAAGGAAAGACTTCGTGTTTTGATTTGGATCTTTGATCATCAAACACACCAAGCAGTGAATAATAAGAAAGAAGACACTCTTTATTACTCCACATTTAGTTTTTTGCACTGGGTACTGATGAATTCGATTAGGACAAAGAGGGTTTCATGAGATATATTGGGTAAGCTAATTAGCTTTTTGATGAGTCTTCTTCATTTATTTAATTTCTTTCAAAGGAGTACTACAGCAAGTCAATAGGCGAAGGCTATTGGGGGGGTTTGTAAAGACTTGAATAGAGAGCAAAAAGATAGAACATGTTGAGCTGAAAAGACCCTTTTAACTGTGTATAACGCCATATATATACAGATGAATATCGTGATGATTATTAATATATATACAAATGCTTTCAATAGGGCTTTCTTTTCTTGCTTCCCCAATTATAACTGTATGTAAGCGATGAGCTCGTCCCAGTTTGTTTGGGTTATATCTGTTCCTCTTTGGACATAGACTATACTCTCTCTCTCTCTCTCTCTCGCTATATATATATATATATATATATATATCTGACAACTTATAGGACTGGCTAATGGGACACTGCAAAAGTTCCTCCTTTTTATCTTTCTTTTGTTCTATTACCTTATTGGGTTAATGCTCTTCCTACTGCTTAGTTAAGTTGGATTGCAGGTTTTGTGCAGGAAGTTGCAGCGCTGTAAAAGGTAGCTTCTGTATCCTTACTGTTTCAACTTTATTCCTAACAAATTTTCTAGTTCTCATAAACTTGGTTGGCCTTTTGTATATTCTTGATATGTAAGCTATTTGTTTATATATATTTGTTTTCTCTTCAAAGCCAAACCAACCTTCATCCTTCTACTGCACACAGAAATTGTCCTTCCCTGTTAAAAGTGAGGTTCCTTAAATGAAGCTATCCCGAGATTGAATTCCAGTTCAGATTTGTAAAGTGGTATGATCAAGGTGACTTTGATCTTTTACATTACGGTTAAAGGCCAAGTCTTTTGGTTCCTCAGGAAATAAGACCTTGGTTACTGTACTCATCAGAACTGCGTAGCATTGGCTTTTCTTTATAAGATTTAACTTACGCTGCAGAATTAAGTGTACAAGATCCCTTCTTATCTCTAGTTTGCAAAAGTTTCGGCTCATGCTTCACAGTTTTGTACAGTCAATTATTGAATCTGTGGTCTGCAATTAAAAGTTTGGCACCAAAATGACATCGGATCTTAATCAATAGGTAGAATTTCAAGAAAATAATTGAAGGGAAACTTATCTTCTAATTGAAATTTTCTCTTAATCTTGATATGTACAAGTAGGAAGCTGCTTATGTACATTAACTTCATTTTAGTTCAAATCAGGAATTTGATTTACATAACGTAAGGATATTATGCAATCGGCAATAGAAAATGCAGGAATGGTTCTTCATCTTTTGTTAGTTTCCAACTCCAATAAAAACAACAACAAAAAAAAGCTACGTTCTTCCCTGAAGACTCTTTTAATCTTTTAGCATAGCATCTTTGTCCAAGGTGCTGATTTTCTGATCAAATACATCTTTCCGTCCTACCTTTGCAGTCAAATTTGGATCGAGCATCTTTTTCATTCCATCAGAAATCTGCACATCTCAACAAGAAACTCAGAAGTCAATTTTCTCTGAAGTATCCACCAAATTGAAATGAAAACCAGCTTCCAATATTCCTCAATGTCTGCTTTTGAACGGTATGTCCATTTCAGCTATAAATCTTAGCTTTTCTTTCTTTCTTAGAATGTGTTCCGCAAATAATATTAAATATTCGATTTATTCCGATTTCATTCTAAGAAAAATGTGCAAGTTCACTCTCTCGGAATTATTAAAAATTAATGAAAAAGTTTTTTTTCATCGATTATCCAACTCCCTGAGCTCGATGGAAACATCTGAAAGCGAGGTTTACCTCAAAAACCTTCATGGATCTGCATTTCCCTTCCACACGCACTTTGTAACCTTACTTTTTTGGCTTATAAAACTTCCAATAGGATTAACATTACAATCTCTAAGTAGCTAGTTGATAGCTCTTCTGTTTTGATTTGTAATCTAACTTCAGTACAAGAAGGATACCAATGGACTTAAGCCTATTTACATCAGTTATCTTATCATACACCAAGCTGCAACTGAATAGGGTAGTTCATGATGGCGAAGACATAAGAGCATAAGTTGGTTCTGATTGGAATGTGATTTACGCTAAGATATTGTACTTATACTTACTTATCTCTATGTTGGCTGTTGATATGAAGTTCTTTGAGACGTAAATTGGTGGCTATTGAAGCAGAAAGCAACGTCATTATTGTTCAAAGTTGACACTTCCTTATAAGGAAACACTTCCACAAATAGTGTTTTAAGTAATGTAAACTGAATGATTAAAGTAGGTTGGTTGTAGAATCCCTGATTGAAATCTCTTAGTCTTCATAACCTAAGTCTGTGGTGCCTTTTGGTCCAACCTCTCCGCACCCAAAACAGCAAAGTTCGTTCTTGTGTCGAAAACTACTACTACTAGCTACGACCACCCCTTCTTAAATGATTAGGTTAGAATGTATATAACGTATTATATATAAGCCTTTTCTGGAAACACTTTCTTAATTACAGTGGAGTTTGATAAACAAGGCCACTGCAACAATGTTCAGATCATGAGTAAGTGTATATTCAAAATAATCTTTATTGATCAAGTCTATTCTCTAGAACTAACTGAAATTAAAAGTTGATTTTGCTATTGATAAATTACTAAAAACATAAATTATTTGATAAAGTATCAACTTATATGAAGTCAAAACCTAATCTTTTACTACTTTGTCCTTCTAAGAAGGAAATCAATGCCAAAAGGAGATCTAACTATTTTTGTCAAATAAAACTCTATTCTTGATAATTTGAACGAGCAACAAAGAAGACTAACATTACTTGTACCATATAGATTAGGGGAGTTAGAAGTATTTCTTACGCTATACACTGGGTTACAAGCATCATTTCGGGATCCATGTTGAAATGGAGTTTGTTATGGTGCATGATATATGCACCATTGCATAAGCCATTTGTCATGGAGTGTGACTATGTACCCTTTCTTGAGGGACTCTCAGGAAAGTTGTCTCTTACAGAGCATATGATGATCATTTTCCTAATAACATCACGATCCCTTTCAGCTTATAACCTGCTTGTACTCAGAACTAGTACTGAAATGCATATATAGATGAATTACATGTATATATACACATGGGGTTTAACTCCATAATTCATCTATATTTCTACAACTATTTCCTTCATTTTTTTTCCCTGAATGGAAATGGATCAGATGTTTCAATATCAATTAACAATTTATTTTTATCCTTTTCTTCTGTTTGATTGTAATAATGCAGTCCCAAACTCAATCCATCAGGAAACATGGCAATGCATAAGGTGTCGGAACTAGCACTTTGCCTCATCTACCAAGCTTTAGTGTGTGCTCATCAGGAGAGTAAATATGGGCATAGACATCACACGTACCTGTTGTGACAGTCCAGAACAAACCAATTGGTATATTAGGTCTATATCTAACATTCCATCAGTTTAGTGAACAGAAATTAGGTCGATCTTAAAACCGGTACCTTTCTTTTCTACTACTTCTTTCTCTTGTACCACTCGTCCAATTCAGAATAAGTTCAAGCAGCATATACTTCTTATATCTAATCAAAGAATACATCATTAAATATTTGATTGCATATACTTAGTCGTAGCCTGACTGCTTGAGGCTTACATGCACCCACCTATCCCTTTCTTCTGCAAAGCTATGTATTGCACAATGTGGATGTGTCAGTGTAAAATGGAGAGGTGCAGAGAGGGTGAAAGAGGCCAAAGAAGAAGAATGACATGATTAGCAGCAGATGCGCATGCTATGAGATTACGATTCCTGCATTATTTTTTTAGTCCAATTGCTCGTAGATGTCCAGACATGGGCTACAGTGCCATGCAACTGTAGAAAATTTTACTGTATTATGGAAACACCTGCAGAAACTCTGATAACCCTGAAATTTTCTTCTGAAACTCTTAGCCTGGAATTTGCAAGGAAAAACAACACAGTTTCCTGGAATTTAATTAGCCCATTTCTTAATGAATACTGATTTGTACAGTGGTTTTCCTGTCGTAAAAGTTTTGAGCAACTATATGTCATGAACTATTCGTCAAATAATTAAGAACATTATTACCTAGATGATTCACAAAACTAGAATGCACCCGAGTTGAACAATCTTGTAAGATCAAGTGAAAGAGCATCGATTCATTGGAATTTATCAATAAATGTATAAAGAAAAGTTCAATAAGTTTGGATGAGGAGGCAAAAAAGCTATTACATAACTAAATGACCCACTGTTTCAATTACCACTTATCACAAAAGATAGGCAACATGCACAGAAGATTCAATGAAAAGGAGCAATAGTTATGTTATAAAGTATATTAAACACGACAGCTTGATCCAATTATTCCCCTAAAGATTGATTTTAATTGATAAGTCAGAAGAAAAGAGGACGAGGCATAGAATAGTCAGCAGGCTATAGAGAAAGGAAGAGTATAGCTAGGTTTAGGCTCGATAGGTGAAATTGATGAGGTGATAAAGAAGGGCACATGAGTTTTAGGTAAAGAAACCTTTTTTTGGTATGATGACTTGTCCTTTTATGGAGATCTCAGGAAAATTAAAAGAAAAAAGAAAACAAAGATATGTGCAAATGTAATCACACTCAAAAACTAAGTTGAATACGCGATTGAATAGGACGAAGGTGTGATAAATTTGCATGGACCACTACGTCGTCCTTTCTCTTCTTTGGTTGTGTGTGAACGAGCATTAAATGGAACGCGCATGCCTTTCCTTTCTCTGGCTGTATACGGCTTCCCCTAGTATGTATCAACACATGCACTGTTGCTTTCTCATGCTAAATGAAAAAGATGAAGAGGGAATTTATAGTAACCATTAAAATCCTATTCCTTTCTCTGTCAAGATCGGGTAGTGATGACATTGAAATCCATCCAGGATCAAACTGTTGGGACTGAAATAGTATGGCATTTACGTAGGCTACTTAAAGACCCTCCCGAACCAAATACCCTAACATCTTTGAGTGCAGATCCTCTGTTCAATATTATGGTGTCTTATTGTGTCCAATAAATCTCAGCTGAGATTTCATAAAATAGAATAAGATAGAGTAATATTGGACAGAGGATCTGGATTCAATATCTTTTTGGCTCCACTTCTCATGGGTTGGCTTGGAAATAAGTGAGAATTAGGTCCATATAACTAAGATTTGCTTGTTACATAACTATATATGGAGATAAATAACTAAGATTTGCTTGTTACATAACAATATATTATAATGAAAAATTGGAAATTCCATTGGGTTAACGTTTTTAATTCACTAAGCTCAAATTTTCTAATGACAGAATTTTTAATTATTATTTTCAGGTGTTTATTAGATAAAATTTTGTAATAACTTATGAATAATATATTTTAGATATTTATTTTTCTCAGCATTAACATGATTAATGGACTAATAATTCATCTGAATGCTGGATAAAATAAGTTTAAGATAAAATTGTGTTCAAAAGCTAGTTTTTTTTTCCTTTGTGACCAAATTTTAATAATTATAACTTCCCAAATGGCCACCTTTTATGTTACTATGTTTGATGGGCAATTTATTTCAACTTGATGTGTTAATTTTGGTAATTTTTTTTAAAGGCTGTTACCTAATAAGTGTTAGAGTGTCCCATATTGTCTAGACATGAAAATGTTAAAGGGTTTATAAGTGGTAAGGGTCAATTATCCAAACAACTAGTTATAGTTATTTGGATAATGGTTGACGCAAGCCCAATTCTTATTAATTGACTCTACACTCTGCCCATATTAAAAAATTCAATATGGTATCAGAGCAGGTTTGGTTCGGATTATTAATTTCTTGATTATTCGTCTAGATGTCCAGTCCCAGCGGCCCGGTTTGGTTACCACTGTGTATATTTCAAGTGACAACTGGATGTCCAGCCCCAGTTGCACTTGAGGGGAAGTGTTAGAGCGTCTCATATTGCCTAGACATGAAAATGTTAAAGGGTTTATAAGTGGTAAGGGCCAACTATCCAAAAAACTAGTTCTAGTTATTTGGACAATGGTTGACCCAAGTCTAATTCTTGTTAATTGACTCTACACTTTGCCCATATTTAAAAATTCACTAATAAGCTAATGGTAAAATCAATTGCAATGTTAATTTTGACTCGTTATTATTCGTCATGGGTCAAAATTTTCACAACAGCACTTAGTCCATGGGCTAGAAATATATATATAAGTCCAGGAGATATGAGGCCTAAACTTGGGGTATTGTACAGAGAAAAGTGGGGCTTGCAAGATCAGGGCTTAGAAAAGAGATTTTACAGAACAATTGTAGAAGTCAGAACGAGAGATTTAGAACTGTGAGTATAAATGTGTGAATTTGATCATGAGTCTCGCGTTAGGTTTAATGTTATTGGTAACGCTTAATGTGTTTGTGGAAATTAATGATTCTACCATGGATCATTACAACAGCGACTGTTTATGTGCAGATTCCGTAAAGTTGCTTGCCATCCAGATTCAGGTGCTCCGGCTTAGATCGCTTGAATATTACAAGCTTGAGTGCTTCAATCTACAAACCTTCATAGTATTCAGGGAAAACAAATCACCTGACACAATGCCAGTCATTTAAAGCAATCCATGAGCAGAAATTATGAACTTCAACGAATGAAGTACTTTGAAAATATGAGTTAGTTTGTTGTTTTTATTTTTGTTTTTAAAAATTAAAAAGGACAACAGAAGTAAAATTGAACGCCCATAAATTTAAAAATTAAAATCAAAAAGTACAACAGAAGGAAAAGTGAAGGCCATAAATTTTCTATTAACTAGGGCCTGGAACACTTTTAGACCATAAAACTAGAGACTGCAAACTTCTCCATTTCTACCCTACCTTGCAGATCTTTTTCTGCCAATGATCAGATGGCAAAAAAAACCAATACCCCGGAAAGAGTGTGGCTAAAATGTCAGCATTTCCCAGAGAATGATTATAAACAAAACGAGGCCAACCAGAACATTTACAATGTACACTGTTGGTGGACTTTGTTCATGGCCTGATGTAGGAGTTTCAAAACGAATGTATAGACTCTTCCTATCATCGCCACGTGACCTATTTGATCCCAACTTTGTAGTTGGTTCTGCAGTGATAACTCTAGCATTTTCCCTGTCCTGTTTTGGAGCCACCACAGAGCTTCTCTTACGAGTAAGCTCATCGCCACGTGACCTATTTGATCCCATCTTTGTAGTTGGTTCTGCAGTGATAACTCTAGCCATTTCCCTGCCCTGTTTTGGAGCCACCACAGAGCTTCTCTTACGAGTAAGCTCAACTGCAGCATCATCCCTTGTAGCATCTCTAGCCTGTAAAACGAAATCACTTGAAGTTTATATAAATGGATACATGCAGATGGTTTCCTAGACCTGGAAAGTTGCAGCTCAAGTTCTTTACCTTTTCACACACTGCAACGGATGTTTCCCCTTCCAATTGAATTCTTCGGGAAGAAACTTCCTCCTCTCCTACAAGGTTTTGGTAGCCTGCTTGATGCTCATGTTTGTAAATCCTTGAACCAGATGGATTCATTCCCATAATTCCTTCATCGTAGTAATCATCTGGTTCAACAACAATTGAGTCTGCCCATTCCTCCTCATTGGTGTAAACTTGAGGGTCACTACCGAAGCCACTGTTTGGTGATGGTAAGAGGTCATCAATAGAACGAAAAAAGTGACTAGGTCCACCTCAAGATTTCCTGGCTGTGCTATTAGATTTTCAAAATCAGACGGTAAAAAGCGACTAGGTCCACCTTCCTCATGCGGTGGACTTCCATTCTGTGAGTATGCTTTGTTCTTCAACTTGCAGAGAACAAAAGCTCTCTGGCCAAAGTTAAAGAAAATGTGATAAGAGAACTTGACATTCTAAAAAGCATTTAATTTCTAAGTAAAACAACTCAAACGGGTAACAGAAAAGCGAGGACAGAATATGACAGAACAATCCAATCGTAAATGAAACAAAACATTACATTCCCAGTTCAATTGCAGTCAGATGGTAGCTTCAGACACCAACCTGGCTTGGAAGTGTGGTTTTAGACTGGTACTCGTGAATGACCCAGTCGGTCCTCGTAGGTTTACAATCACGCCCTTCTTTTCTATGGAAAACCAAAGTCCTCTTTGTCCCTATCTTCTCCTCTGTGCGTTTAGCTTTCACATCACGAATTTTCCCAGTGACTTTCCAGAATCCACACTTGGTTGTCCTGTTGGCTCTGTTCTTATACTTGTAATCAAGTCTACAATAAAAGTACCAAACTTGATCCTCCGACCACACTAGTGAACGATCTACAGTTCATCCACAGTAGAAATTTATATGTTAAGATCAAAATTTGGCAAGAAAACCAGGAACTTTACGAAGTTTGATAAATTGGGTAGCACCTACCTGGTAAATCCCAGGGCTCCACTTGGGTGAGATCAACCTCGGAGATTACATGATCGACGAGAGAATCGTGACCATTCATTTTCAGCTTTAGGTAATGGTCGATGATTTCTTCATCGGTTGGATGAAATCTGAATCCGACCGGTTGTTCGTCCATAGCCCGAAAAGCTCCAACTTTGGCCTAATTTGACAGAAGCTGTAGAAGGAGACTACAGATACAACAAGAGCTATCTATCTTTAGTTTGGAAGGAAATTTGGACTTGAAAAGTATTTCATTCCTCTTGCTAAAACAGGGACCAAGGCAAGATTGATCAAGATCAAATAGTCAGCTAGTAGAAATAAAGACACCAGTTTGATAACTAGAACATGGAAGCCATTGAACGGGAGCTTTAAGTGGATGGATGGAGTAGCGACGAAGATGTTTTGTTTCTTGTTTTTTTAATTAAAAAGCAGACAATATTCAGTAAAATGGCATTGACTTGGACTCGCATCAAATTCAGTCCTTACAAAGAGAAGTTGGTTAAAAAGAGAGGATATTGAGCCAAAAGCCCTCACAAAAGGGCAGTGGTTCCCACAACTGAAACCATGTCCGATTCTTCCATCCGTGCTATTTCTTTCGTAGAAATCCCACCTCTCGCAGTTGCCTCGAAACCCGTACGGTACATATGTTTTTTTTTTTTTTTGGTGTAAACCATCCGGTTTTCGGTACCACGTGGGTGTTCGACTAATCTGGTACGGTACATATGTTGTAATATGGCTGGATTAGGTCTTTAAGATTAAGATTTTGTGTCGGAGAGGTTCAGATTTATTTGATGTCAAAATTTTATTTAAATAATCGTTGCATCGTCAAATCATTAAATAAATTCTTGAAATATGTAATTTAGAGACATACCAGATTAAAAGGTACGAAACCTTCTCGGCTAAGGACTCTCTTGGCTTGCATTAGTTAGGTTGCTTTTTGTCCATAGTTATGTAATCATTTTTCCAGCATGTTTGTACTTCAGATTCTGCGTTGAAATGCATTAATTGCTTCGCGGTGAAGCATTGGGAGTAAGGTTTTATGCCTTAAAAGATTATTTGATTTAAATAAAATTAAAAATTTAAAATATGATTAAAAGAGATTATTTTTATTTATAAAAAATTTAAAGTTAAATTGAAAAAAGTTGTTAAATAAAAATTAATTGATTTATTTTAATTTGTAAGAACTTATTAATTTACAAAAATTGATCGATTAAT
>JANZLH020000160.1:1131659-1146147 GCA_026770325.2 Erythroxylum fimbriatum | reverse complement strand
AAGTTTGTGTTCTAATCAATAAGTTTTCTTCAAGAAGGGATTAACGAAAAAGTTATCACAATTCAACCCCCCTTCTTGTGTACTTATATATCATTGTATTAACGTGTGATTCACTTCATCAAATAGTTCAACCGTACCAGTCACAACTTTTTGAGTGATCTCTGCGCCCTCCCGTGTCATTACAAACACTCTAGCTAGTGCTTGCCCCCTTAGTCTTCCTAGAGGATTCACCCTCATTACTGCATCAGAGCTGCTCACTTCAGTTACAATCTTGTGCCCCACAACCTCAGTTCTCTTCGAAGCTTGCATTTGGGTTCCCTCTCTTCTTGCATACCGTGGACACTCTCTATCCATGTGTCCCATCTCTCCACATTTGAAACAAGCTCCAGTCAGCCTGTACCATTCCCCTCCATGGAACTTGTCGCAATGGTCACACTTAGGGACGGATGACTTGTCCCCTTCACCCCTTCTACTGCCTCCCACCATTGAGACTTGACGAGAAATAGTAGGAGTCCTCATCGATTTAGGCCTGCTTGCACTACTGCCCCTTTCCTTAAACTGCATAGGGAAAGTCCTGGCACTCCTCTCTTGTATAGAAGTACCACCTCCCCTCTTGAACTGTTCTCTCCCCTTTCTCTTTCTGTTCATGGCACTCTTTATATTTTTAATGTTCTCCACCCTCAAAGCTCCTTCAACCAGCTGTTGAAAATCACAAAAATTATGTACCACCACTTTCTCTCTGATAGCTAGGTGTGACCCCGATTTGAACCTATGGCATTTAACTACCTCACTCCTTATTAGCTCAGTTGCATATCGGGCCAATTGTGTAAATTGGTGCTTATATTCGCTCACCGTCATTTCCCTCTGGGTGAGATTCAAAAATTCTCTCTGCTTTTGCTAAATATACACCTCAGACAGGTACTTCTTCTTAAACACTACTAAGAAATCCTTCCATGCGAGCACTGACGGTCTCATTTGACTCCCCAGCACACTCTCCCACCAATGTAGAGTATCTCCCTGAAGTAAACTAGCAGCATAGACAACCTTCACCTCATCCTCGCAGTCCATCTGATCCAGTATCCTCTCAGTCTTTCTTAACTAAGTCTCGGCTTCTTCTGGATCCATGGTCCCATAAAAATCCACTGCCCTATACTTCCTGAGCTTGTCAAACTGCTTCCCCTTCTTAACTGGGCTCGAAGTAGAAGATTGCGGCATCTGGCCCATGGCTTAAGAAAATGCCTGAAATATCCTCAGATCTAATGGAGCAAGCACTTGCTCCTGTGAGAGAGGAGACTCCTGCGTTTGTGATCAATCGGGCCCAATACTGTGCCCTACAGAAGCCTCAGCATCTCCTAGGGCTCTAGACTCATCCGTTCCCTTCTCTCTTGGTGAAGGGTCAGGTGCAACCAATCCTTACAAAACTCCTTGTGTCCTTCTACGAGGTGGCATTTTACTTCTTCAATAGAAACACTAACGATTAGCTGATATTTTATTTTACTCTTAATTCCTACATGTATGCATAACACGCATGTCACTTAATGCAGATAATTAATTCATAATGCAATCAATTTAACATATAGCGTAACAATTCATCCTATTATGCATTCTAAGCCTAGGAAAAACCTAAGCTCTGATACCAAACAATGTTGGACCTTGCTTCCGGAGCCCAACATTCGGAGCCATAAACTGAAACAATACTTGTCCTTGACCCTATTGAACTTGTTTAGGGACAAAAGGCATAACTTTCTCTGTAGACGTCGGATTAAACCATTCCTTAGACTGTTCAAAAGAAGACTTCAAGATCTACAACTTTCATGCGGACCTTGAAGACAGATTCTATCATCTAGAGGGTCAAAATTAGACCAGACAATACAAGATAAATAGTGCACAGAAGAAGCGGAAGGTCAACTATAGAGGAAGCAGAAAAAAAACGAACCCAAAAAGTAGACGAATGGGAAAAGCAGATGAGCCAAAAAACAGACGAATAAGAAAAGCAAACGAATGGGAAAAGTAGACAAAGCAAAAAAGCAGACAAATGGAGTCAACTTAAGACAAAGCAAAGTTAACTTAAGACGATGCAACTCTTAAGACGAAGCAGAGTCAACTTAAGATGAAGCAAAGTCAACTTGAGACGATGCAACTCTTAAGATGAAGCAGATTCAACTTAAAATGAAGCAGAGTCAACTTAAAACAATATGACGTCATCACAGACGATACTCTCTACAGACGATACATCTTTACAAAAATAGACGATGCATCTATGCTTCTGAACATCTCCTCTTATAAGGACCTTGACTTTCAACTCCGATGTCCAAAAATTTCTTACTATATATCGTTGGAAGGCTAGAATGATAAGCTACAACTTTCCAGAAGACAACTTTAACTAATTTCGCCTCCATTAGTCCAGTTTTTCCCTAGAAGTAAACACACAATTTCTACACCTAAGAAAGACTTGGATTTTCGTAATGTGCAACTACCAAAGAAACATGCACATACACCTGGGGGACTTTTTAGTTCTAAACTCGTTTACCAAAACAACAGAAGCCTATACATAACTTTAATTACATAATAACGTTATAAACAAAGGCTTAACACAAAATACAACATATAGAGTATGCTCAATGTTTAACATGCTTATGAAGCTATCTAAAATTTATCGAACTAACTTAGTTACAAAAGTTTCTAATATCTTGTAGTTTCCGATGCCCTGTAAGGATTGCTATCCTTCATGTTCTGCACCTGAGGAGGGAATAGTGGGGTGAGCTATACAACTCAGTGACTAGCATATTTATAGTCATTAGCAGTTAACCACAAATTCAAGCATATGTATATATATATACACACACAATTATATTCAATAATTCAAGCATTCCTTAATTTAGTTTAACACTCATAGCACACAACACTTAAATGCAGTATACATGACAAGTTAAAGATGCAATGCACAGCAAATGGCTCGAGGGTTCCATGAGAACAAAATGGAGAAACTGAAGTTTACCCCATGAACAAAATGAGTCCAATTTCGGATCTCATATGCCACAAGCGGTCAACCGGGAGAAGGCTCTTGTCAACTTGCATGTGATGATAGAATGGTTCCACTCTCGCCCAAACAAAAGCACATATTTTTTTCTCATATGCTCATACTTTATGCTTTGTCTTCTTTTCATTTAATACAAAAGTCATGACCTCTTTTGAGGTATAACCTAATCATATTTCATCATGCATTATTCAACATTTACAAACAAGTCAATTTCAATATACACACATAAGCAAGAATTTGCCGAATTACACTATAACTATAAATATGTTACCCATCTAATTAGCATGTGAAAATTCAAGTCAAGCTGGCCTTTCCCTTGCTCATGGGTAGGATTCCCTTGATTTTCTAAAACAACCAAGGTTTCATTCAAAACAACATTCCAATAAAGTTTATAAACTTCAAAATTACAAATTTCATCAAACATAAATTTGACTAAAATTTAACCTACCTATACCCCATCTAGGTTAGAAAACCTAGGACCTAGTTTAGAAACCCTAGAATTGGTTAGGTTCTCTCAATCATCTTCTTCCTCCAACTATTCTCAACACAAAAACCCATTTCTTTGATAAAGCAAGAAGAAAAGGTGATGAACTTACCTTAGAAGCTTGATTTCTTCTTCTTCTCACAATTTCTTCTTTCTTTGTCTTCTTTATCCACAATTTTTCCTTCTTTCCTTTCTTCTTTTCATGTTTTTTCTTCTTTCCTCTCTTCGCTTCCACGACACTCTCTTCCCTTCTTCTAATTCAAGACAACTTATACGAGCTTTCTTTCTATTTTACCCTCCATTAGTAAGTCTCTTCCAGGTTTGCCCCTTCTTTCATTTATTCTAAGTCTACTAACTCTCTTAACCCATTAAACACCATATTAATTCCAACTTTATTCCAACACTTCATTCTAACTTCTAATTTCTAATTTCTATTCATACTTGCTAATTTGATGACTTAACTCCAAAAATAATGAAACAAATAAATCACTAATAAATAAAAAAAATTGGGGTCTAACAGTTTGCCATGATCTATCATATGTTGCAAAACACAAAAAAGTGAAACCTCGCTTTGATACCAAATGATAAATCAAACACATGCAAAATGGGGGTAAATTGTGTGTGACAAAAAATTTTCGCAAGTTCTTTCAATTAGTATAATAAGCAAATCCTAGTTAACGAATAAAAGCAGTAGGAGCCTGTCAGAGGATAAAGCCTTTTAACCGATAGGAGCCTGTTAGACGATAGGAGCCTTTTGTGGGATAGGACCTTGCTTAAACGAAAGGAGCCTACTGAATGATTAATCTTGTTAAAACAATTTAAAAACAAAAGATGTCTATTAAAACTAAAAGGAACCTCTTATAAGTTGAAAGCAGAAGGAGCCTCTTATAAAGGTGAAGAATCCTCTTGCTAAAAAGAACACACACATAATATAGTACAAAAATTAAAAAGTTAAAGAGAGGGAGAAGAAGGACACAGTCGATTTATACTAGTTTGGCTAACAACCAAGCCTATATCAAGTCCCCAAGTATCCAACTTTATTATTTCACTATAAGAATCCAAGTATTAAATTTAATGAGCCTCTTTAAGCTTACAAGTACATATTTTTCAAAGTTCTCCTACCATCCACACTCGAAGTGTATAACAAGCTTCAAAAAGCTGGCAAAAAAATAAAATGTAAAATCAAAATCAAATTCTCAAATAAAAATTTCTCTCTTGATAGAGTGATTTCACTTTCTAAGGCACAATAATAATGATATGACTCTTAAGAATATAGATGTTGCTCAAATGTTTTGAAAGTCTGAACATGTTTGTTACTTCACAAGTGTTGTTGCTTTTCTTTAAATGGTCAATTTCTTCAACTAATTGTTGCATCCTCTTAATTCTGAGTTGACATTGGATTTTCAATATCATCTATAGTGGAAAAAATTTTCCAAAGCTAATTGTTTGAAAAGGTAAGATCTTCCCAGATGTTAATAAGAAAAGTTTACTAAGAATGTTCCTACAAAAAAGGAAGTAATTTTCCTATAAATTTATTTCCTTTTTTAAAAAATATTGTTATATATACAAGGAAATAAATATAATTTGAATTTTGAAATATTATATAGTTATCATCGAATTGTGTAAAAACATTTTGCAATATTCTTTAAAAAGGATAATATCCTTCTAAAACAAAAGAATCATGTTAATTGACAGGAGCTTGTTAATTGATATGATCCTGCTAGCGTTTAAAAAGAAAGGAACCTATTGATAGGAGCCTATTAACGCCCAAAATGACAGGAGCCTGTTAATCGATAGAAGCCTACTAGCACTCAAAAAGAAATTAATATATTAATAGGAGCCTGTTAATTGTTTCAAAATGAAAGGAACCTCTTGCGATATAAAACAAAAGGAACCTATTGTAAAACTGAAGGAGCCTTTTGTGAGTTGAAAACATAAACACTATAATGCGAAAATTTAAAAGTTAAAAGAGAGAGTGACACAGTCGATTTATACTAGTTCGACTTATAACAAAGCCTACATCCAATCCTCAAGCATTCAACTTGAGTATTTCACTATAAAATCCAAGTAGTAAATTTTCACGAGTCTCTCCAAGCTCACAAGTACATATTTTTTAAGGTTTTTGAACCTTCCACACTTGTAGTGTTTAATAAACCTCTACAAGCTCTCAACAAGAAATTTATAAAGGATTTAACAGTCTCTCTCAATAAAGTGATTCACTTTCTAAGGCACAAATAGTTTTATATAACTATCAAGAATATTGATACTACTAAGGTATTTCGCAAGTCTCGTATATGTCGCAAATGCAGTGGCTCTTCCTTAAGCAAACATTTTCTTCAACTAGCCGTTGCTTAATCTTCGATATCATCTTTATTGAAATCTTCAATATTCAGACGTTAAGACAAATGTTCCGTCAAGGCTTCCGGAGCTAATTACTTGAATTAGTAAAATTCTTCCAGATGTCGTGGAACCATTTCTAATTAGGTAAGTTCATAAAGAAGGTTCCTGCAAAAAAGGAACCAATTATCCTATGATTTTATTTCCTTTTAATAATTATACCATTGCCTATATAAGGAAATAAATCCTGTTTGAATTTTAAAATATTATAAAGTTATTATCAAAATCATTAAAAATAAACCTTAAGCTAACAATCACTAATATTCTCACAATCAAAGACATAAGTGTATATGGATACCTAGAATATGTAAATATTTTTCACATTATAGGTAATATCAAGTAGAATAAAATGAATACTAACAATTGGTATAAAATGAATACTAACAATTGGTATCACCTTCATTTATATTAAATGAGGAACGACAATGGCATCTTCAGTAATAGATTTTAAAACGAAAAACACTAGGAGAGCTCATTTTACCAAAAGTAAGAAAGCTGTTTTCAAAAGAGTAATCTTGAACCAAATGAGGAAGAGAAAGAAATAAGTATTGGTAGTATATAAAAGAAGATATATACTTGCTTTCATGTTGATTGCATTTGATTATATTGACTTGACATACATATTTAGAAGGAAACAGCATTGAAGAATACACCAAGAAGGAAAAAAATAATTATTGATCTTTAAATTAGCACGCGAGTTTTTCAAAAATTGTGCATTTGCTTAATAAGCACTTTTTCTATATTCCTTACCTATATGGTGGATGTTTTAAAGAGGGGGAGACGATAGTTATTTATTTTTATCCTTTGATGTTAATAGAGTTATATATCATATACATTTTTAATATTGACAAGAAAGGAGAGATAATGTATTGAAACCTAATCATTTATGATGCCTATATTAAAGTTGAGTATTCTTCAACATCACCACATATTTTGTGTGATGGTTATTCATTTAATTCTTTGTGTAGCACTACTATTATATAAAAGATACAGATTGTTGGATCAAATGAGGTCCTAATCCATGGTTATAATGATAATAAAAACATATTGCTATTATTAAATTTACTTTTAGTGATATTAGTAACTCCATTACAATAAAATTAGCAATAAGTTAACGATAAAATTTAGTAAAAAGATAAGTGAGCAAATGAGTCAATATCATAAACTTAGCAATCAAATGATGGAGAAAATTAGCAAAGTTTGGTAGAAATGCAACTTAAGAGAGTTTCAAAAGCATTTAAGTGAAAAACCAAGAATAAAGACGAATAAAGCACATCAAGATTTAAGAAAAACATTGTAATTATTATTATAACCTTATCTTACTCATTTCAATGAATGAGGATTTCAATCATTGCATGTGTGTATATATCACAATGTATAACTACTTTGTCATAATCAAGAGAAAATTTGAGAAGGTTTTAAAGAAAACCTTCATAATCATCAAATCACCTTTTAGGAATTTTTTAAATGGGGTTGGATTAAGTTTTTATCAAACAAAAGAGTTTTTAAATATTAAAGGAACTAAAAGAGTCAAAAATTAAGTTTGAATGGTTTAGTATATGAATGGAAACTATACATAGGTTAGTCAAAGGAAGGGGACACTCTTGTTGGCTAGGTGTCTCCCTAACCGACATCCCTATTAGCTAGTGGTTGTCCTACTTGTTGAAGATAGGTAACTAGCTATTTGAAAATTCCTAAGAATTAGCCATTATAATTGCTAATCTGTGTCTCTAACAAGAATTATTAGTTTTTAAAGTAGCAAATATTGTTGGCCCCAAAAAACATTTCATTGAAGTTAAGCATGATTTACATAATTTTTTAGGTTTTGATAGATTAATAATTTTGGAGTTATTTACTTATGTCAAAGTTAGTAGGATTTATTGCATGGGTTAATGGAATTAAAGTGTTAAGGTTATAAGAAGGTTCAAGGGCAATTTGGAAGATTACTTAAGCATTAAAGTTATAAGGCTTATAACGAAGGGCAAATTGGACATTTCTCACTCATTAAGGGCATAAATGGAAGACTTGAGTGTTGTATTGCAATTGAAGAAGCAAGAAATGTGATTTGTGGGAGAGAAGAAGAAAATAACGAAAAAAAGAGAGGAGAAGAGAGTTTCGGTGGAGAAGAGAGAAAAGGAGAGAAAATAAGTTAGGTTTCGATTTTCTTAACCTTCAAGAGGATTTTAAGGTGGTTCAATAAGAGAAAAAGGTAGAAGAAGAGAAGAGCTTCCATTAGAGAAAAGAAACTCTTCATTTAGCGAAGATTTAAGGTAAGAGCATTTTTAATCCTTTGGATTTTGAATGAGGTTTTCGTTCATGAAGCTTAAGAAATGCATGAGTTTAGGTATTCTAAGATCAATTTTAGTAAATGTGCCTTGTGGGTTTTCAATTTTGCAACCCTATTGAATTTAGGATTTTTGCCTATGAAAAGGGAATCAATAAAGACAAGAGGAGCAAGAGGAGAGGTATTTTGAGCAAGTTTAAAGCAAGGAAATTCAATGTGAGTTTCATGTTTATAATTGAGTAATGAGCCATTAATGATTTTTCAAATCAAGAAAATAAAATGATTTCAATTACTTCATAAATGTTGCTTTTATTGCTTTTGAATGATTTGCGAAATTGCTACGTTTTTTGGCATATGAATATTGATGATGAATTGTGATATGAAAAGATTGTGCAAATGATTTTTAAAAGGATACTATGCTTGAAAAATCAAGTTTCGAAAATGTACCATTTTGGGCAACAAGTTTACAAGTTATGTGATACATGTTATGTAGGTTTGGTTTGGTCCATTATGTATGTCAAGTGCACTTCGACTAAAGACTTCTCTTGCCTGCCCGCTAGTGGCACAGAGCTCCTTTATGGACTCTTCATGTTCACGACTACACAGGCCCATTTGATGGAATTGTGTTAGTTCGTTCCGTTTATGGACCATCCAAACCATTTTGATGTGATTATGTGCTTATGATATGTGATAAGAGTGATGCATGCATGTTTTGCATTAACGTGAATGTTTATAATGGAAATACTTTATTTCAAGGGTTTTGCTTGTTACTAGTTATAAAATTGTTACCCACAAGTTTTCAAGCTCACCCTTACTATCCTTCCCCTATTCAAGTGATGAGTAAGAGACAAAGTAAAAAAGAATCAAAGCATCACTCCGATTTGGCTTTTTTTTTTTGTATTTGAAGTTAGATTTTGTAAAACAAGGCTTTAGTTACATTTTTAGCAATTAATGTTCATGTATCATTTTGTATTTTGGGATTTTAGATATTGATGTATTGCGACTTGAAATGCCCATTAAAGCTTTGTATAAACTCTTATTCTATGATGCTAATGAAATATGAATTTGTGTATAGATGATTGTTAAGTTGAAATGTGAATTTGCGCATGGATAAGGTGGAGTTGAAATATGAATTAATTAAGGATGAGGTTAAGTTGGAATTACGTACACTTGAGGAAGTTATCAATTTGAGATGATAAATTTTGAATGCGAATGGTTGTTACTTATAAGTGAGAGGTTATGGAAATGAAAGATAGGATTTTATAGATGATGAGAATTGGATGTAGGTGATGAATCAAATGAGTTGAGACTTGAGAACTTAACGAAAAGTACTTAATAGTTGAATTGATATGAAAAGATATTGCATTTTGCAAGCTTTCATAGGTGTAGAAATTGTGTTCTAAACTCAAAGGAAAAACTATATCGATCTAGGTAGAATTAGCCAAAGTTTCTTTATGAAAGTTGTAGCTTATCTTTCTAGCTTTCCAAAGATATAAAGTATGAAATTTTTGGATATCGGAGCTGAGAGTTATGATCATTTGAAGTTTGTGATGCTGTATAGGATGGACATTCGGGACAGCTACATTGTTTAGAAATTGTGTCCCTTATAGAGGCAAAAATTACTTTTGAGGTCTTCAGGGAAGTTGTAGATCTAGAAGTCTGCTTTGAAACCATCTAACAATGATCCTAATCCAATATCTCTAGTGAAAGTTATGCCCATTTTACCAATATAGGTTGGAAGAAGGAAAGCAGGAAAGGAGAAATCGCGATCGCGATTCTGCAGAGCGATCGCGACTTTGTGGCCGCACGCAGGTCCTAATCGTGATTTGTGCGATCGCGACCCGCATCCCCCCCCCAAACCTGAACATGTTTCACTCGTTTGACCATAACTTTGTCATACGACCTTTAAATGAACTGATTTTTGTACCAATGGACTTGTAAAACATTTGCCTATCCCTCCACAAAAATTTATAGCTTTTGGTATTAATTTGAAAAATATTGAGCGAATCAAATTAAGGATATCAATTGAAAGAGTATGAATTGGATATTTTACTGAACATGCTTCAGTATTTTGATGATATCTTGATCTGTAGAGCTCCAAATAAGATGATTCTTGTTTTTAAATTAAAAGAGACATAGAGCTACAAATTATCTGAAGAAATTGAATTTCAATTCAGTCTTTAAGACTTTCAATTTCTGGATGGAAGTTGAGTATATTGTACTGTTTATTGTATAACAGTCAAAAAATGTTTGATGTATAACTTTCATATTTCTGAACCAAAATGAATGATTTTGGTGTCATTAGAAACTTATGGCAATGGGAAACAAATGTTCTGAAGAAGTCAAATTGAAATTCTAATTTGAAGTTTCCCAAAAGCTATTCTGAAATAGGAGAAACGGGTTTAATTATGATAACTGACTGGTGGGGGCACACCGCCTTGTGGGATGTGCATTCGGATGTTACTTAGGATGTCGGGCACGTGTCTTGCGAGGGCGGGGTGCCTAACACTTATGGTATCAGAGCAAGAAGATGAACAGATAATGGTTAAGGTGATTTCTTAGAATACGCTCACATTTTATGGTTCAAGAGTTGAGCTCCGGAAGCGGGGTCCAACAGTTGTAGTATCAGAGCAAGAGTTGGATTCCGAAAATAGGGTCCAACAAATGTGGTATCAAAGCAAGAGTTAGATTCCGAAAACGGGGTCCAACAGTTGTGGTATCAGAGCTCCAGAATTAGGATCTTACATCAGCGTTTTTGAATTATGTGTCAGGGTCCATGCTTTGTGAACATGTCATAGCAGACAGTTGCGATTGATCCTTAGTCTGAGTTGCATGTCTATACGTCACACGTATGAGTAATTGTTAAGAGTTTGAGTTGATAGAATTAGTGAGAAAAATGATACTCTTTCATAATATGAGAAAATGAAAGTTGTGGATAAATAGAAATGAGAAAAAGTATATGGGTAAATATGATGATAATGATTCAACGTATTTGTATTGGGGAATGCATTATTAAATATGACATCAATATTATACTGTAGTGATATATCCCCCAATGTAATATAGATGCAAATGTATTGTCCTGGATTGATTGAGGAAAATAGAGATGTGGTAGAAATAACAAGATTTAAATTGTTTAAGCAAAGTTGGCCGAAAAAAATTATTGCAATCTTATGAGGATGAACTTAGAATTGAAATGGTTGTTTGATTGATATGATAAGAGTTTTGATCCACCATAAGAATGTGTTAGTGGAATTGAGACCAAAATTTCATGATGATTATACATCTATAATTTTGAATTAATAGTGAACATACGTATGTAAGATGTAATGAAGGATATTTGGAAGATGAGATGAATGATAGCGGCATATATAGAAGTTCAAAAGGTTAACTTAAATTGTTATTGTGAGTGCACATCTGATAATGGGATCACCATGACAAGTGAAAAGATCAAGCATATATGTATTATATGCGTGGAGGTGATATAGGAAGCAATCTATGACTTATTCAATAATTGCTAGTCATAGTTCCTATAGTTCAAAGTCTAAGATGAATTAGAGTAAGACGTGAAAGTGCTTATAATGATCAATTGGGCATGAATTGAGATTGTTAATGATGTTACTATATATGATGAATTCGAGGAAAAAAGAAGAAGGACATGATCATGACATAATCCCCAAGATCGAGGACAAGCACAAAAGGAGAAGTGTTGTCTAAAATTTAATGAGATATTATGAATAGCTGAAACTGATCTTCTTGAGGTATTAAGAATGGCTAATAATGCGATGATGATAACAGTTGATTGATAAAGATTGCATGAATAGTATAGATGATAGTAGCAAGAAATCTTCTTTCGAAGAAGAATTTCACTGAATTAGGTTAAGCAGATCAGATATTTTATATTAAGAATGATCAATAAAAGAACAAATCAGAAATGAATATGTAATGATTCAAAAGTGAGTATTGGAGTCCTATTCCTAGAAGAGACATAAGCATAAAATGTAGAATATGCTACTGAGAGTGTATGTGTTATGTTTTATGTAAAGTATCCAACTATGTGATTGGATTCTTAAATTTGAGGTGTCATTATTGTTAATATGAGGAGACATACCCCTACCTCTTGATTAGTCAGTTAACAATTTCTTGGACAAAATTCTTTTAAAAGGGGGAGAAATGTTGGCTCCTGAATTTTATTTATTTATTTATTAAGCATTATTTAAAATAAAATTTGAGGTTTTGATAGATTAATTATTATTAGAGTTAATTATTATGTTAATGTTAGTAAGATTTTATGATATAGGTTAATTGAATTAAAGTGTTAAGGTAGTAAGATTGTATAAGGGTATTATTGGTAGTTCACTTAAGGATGAAAGACCATACGCATATAAGGAAAGACAAAATGGACATTTTAGATTCATTAAGGGTATTAAGGGAAGAAAAGAGTGTCTTGCATTATTGAAGAAGAAGAAAATGAAAATAGAAGGGATAAAAGGGAGAGAGTGTCGTGGGAGAGAAAAGAAAGGAGAGAAAGAAGAGCAAGCTAGGATTCCATTTTTCTTAGCTTTCTAAAGAGATTTTGAAGTTGTTCTAGAAGGGAAAAAGGAAGAGGAAGATAATTTGAGCCAAGAAACTCGTTATTTAGTGAAGATTCATGATAAGGTCTTAATCTTTTGAAATTTTGGAAGGGTTTTGGTTCAAGAAGCTTAGGAAATGTATGGATTTAAGCTTTCTAGGATCAATTTTATGCATATGTTTCTTTGGGTCCTCAAATTGAAATTCCTTTTGAATGGGAATCTTTTCCATTGTTAAAGGGAATCAAGAGAGGCAAGAGGAGCAAGAGGAGAGGCATCTTTGAGCAAATTATAGGCAAGGAAATCAAGGTGGGTTACATGTTTATAATAGAGTTAATGAGTCACAAATGTTTTCTTTTGAATCAAGAGAATAAAATGATTTCAATTGTTTCATAAATGTTGCATTTATTGCTTGTGAATGATTTGAGAAATTTTTATATGTTTGGTATATGAATTTGGTTGATGAATTGTGAAATGATGATGGAAATGCGTTTGAAATATTACATGATTATGAAAATTATGTTTTCGAAATGTGCCTTTTGGGAAATTTATTTTCAAGTCATGAAATACATGTTATGTGGGTTTGTGGTGGTCCTGTCTATTCTGTCAAGTGCACATTGACTCTATTAAAGGCTTCTCCCCCTGCCCTTTAGTGGCATAGAGCTCCTTCATGGACTCCCCTTTGTCTACGACTTCGCGAAACCAAAAAGTGGGATTGTGAAAGTTCGTTCTATTTACGACTACACAAAACCATTATATGGGATTATGCTGGCTTGTTCTGTTATCATGGAGATTTGCAAGAACCCCCTTATGGACCTATCCAAACCATTTTGATGTGCTTAAGTGCTCATAATATGTTGACAAGATTGATGCATACATGATTTGTATTATTGTGAATTTGGTTGAGAATTTGAGAACTATGTGTTTTATGAATTCAATATGAATTTTCTATGACTAATGAACATTTCAATGGTTTTGCTTGTTATCTGTTATAAACTTGTTACCCACGAGCTTTTAAGCTCACCCCATTCCTTTCCATCTGCTTCTTTTGTATTTTAAGCTAGTTTTTGTAAGACAAGGCTTTAGTCACATTTAGAGCAATTATAGCTTATATGAACTTTGTATTTTTGGATTACGATGTATTGTGGCTTGAAATGCACATTAAAACTTTGAAAAAACTCCTATCTTTTGATGTTAATGAAATATATTTCATTTTGCTCATGACTTTCCAAGTTTGTACATTGCATTTTTAAGTTTTTCATAGGGGAAAAGTATGTGTTCTAACTTTAGGGGAAGCAATGGATTAATCTATGCTGAATTAGACAAAGGTGTCTTTTGGAAAGTTGTAGCAACTTATCTTTCTAGCTTTCCAATGATATAAAGTATGAAATTTTTAGATATCGGAGTTGAGAGATATGACCATTATAAATTAATGATGTTGTATAGGACGTATAAAAGCCTCGGTCACGATCGCGAGAAAGCAGGGTGCGACCCTACACCCCGTGTTGGATCCCATTTTCGGAACCCAACCTTCTTGCGAAAATCATGAAACGCGAGCGTGCATATAACCTTGAAGGGTAATATTTTTTTTCATTGAACCTTTGTTGGACATTATCAATTTATCTTCGCTCTCATAACGATCCAAAAAAAGTACTCGTAATTTGTTCAATGATGTGCCCTACATAAAACAGTCACCATGCTTGAAACCCTTT
>JANZLH020000160.1:1115546-1131559 GCA_026770325.2 Erythroxylum fimbriatum | reverse complement strand
AATTATAAATGAGTATGGCAAATTCCTAGGGTGAATGGACTAACATCATATCCTAATTAACCAGCATATTTAGCCCTAAGTAACTTAAGTCACTAATTTCACAAGCTAATAAATCTTCGCAACCTGAAAGACTATGTTTAAGGCTAAATCTATCCCGTTAAGTCTTAGCCATTGACCCATTCACACAATCACATCATGCAACCTAAATAAACTATCATACAATATACAAAACTCTAGGTAAAAACACATAACCCTCACCACATTTGATCAACACATTATACTCAATATAAGAAGGGTACACAAACACACTAGGGGAAATAAAACAAAATATACGAAAAAACATAAGAAGAAAATACTAACAAAAATGAGAAGAAAATGGTTAGAACATGAAACAGTCATATTGATTGAGGTGCTGATGGTGATAGAGGCGGAGATCACTTATGCTTGATGCCCATGATTACTACCTTATCTTATAATTGCTTCAAAAAGAGTAAGAGAGTTAGCACTCCAAACATTCCAAAATTTAAGAACTTATTTTGAAAATTAAAAAAATCTAACTACGCAATAATTTAAACCTAACTACTAAACGTGATAATTTATGGTCATTAACTTGACCTTTATCCTTTAAAACTCAGTCAGGATCAATTATCAGCGGCTTGCTTTCACCCTTATGCTCAACATCACTTTTGTAGCCTATGAGTAAGCTACAAATTGCAAAAATATTATAAGGACAATATTAATAAAGATGAGAAAACTAGTTAAGCTCAGTAATGTCTTTTTTTTTTCTAACAAACTGTCAATAAAATAGAAAATAACAAAACTCCCTGGATCTTCCATCGAATCCAACAGTTTGTCCTATAAAAAGGTGAGTTTCTCTCTTTCTTTAGTAATCACCTTCGTCTCCTTTTCTTCTTCTGCTTCATGAACAGAGAATATCATAGCTTCTTCAAACTTGATGTCTGTTGTCATCTATTATGCGTCCTCTTGTTCTTTAGAAGATTCGAACACATCAATTATCCTGAATGAGCTACTATACTTCAGATTCTTTAATGCATCATTCATGTTGAATGTCATTTGGTCATCATTAATCCCAAGGATAAGGTTCTTTTCATGGACATCTACTAAAGATTTTTCGATGTTCACACATGGTTTATTAAGAACTGGTGAATAATAGGGACCGTTGGCATTCTTTTCTTCATTCTCTTTCTTCGTCTCTTGGTCTTCAATAAGGTGGGGTTCAGTTTGATTTTCCACTTATCCTTCTGGCTCTCCCTTATTCTTAGGTGTGATAGCCTCATATTGCTCTATTTGACGTAGTTCCATATTATTTAGAGAGTCTTCCACACTTCTTTTACAAAATTCACGAGAAAGCTATCTCACTCGAATCTATAGGTTGTGAATAGACGAGGCATGATTTTCCGTTACTTGATCAAATTGCTTTTCCAGTCTATTCTGGTTCTCTTCCATATCTGTTAGCTTATCCATGATTTTTTCCAATTTGGAATCCCATGAACTGTACTCATCTTACTAAAATTCAAATAGGCCTTGATGTCCCATGTGAGTACTTTCATTATTATACCAATAGAAATTTGGGTGGTTCTACCACCTTAGAGTGTACATATTCTAATAAGGATCATTACTTCTCCAACCATACTATGCCTCATTGTAGTTCACAAAAGTTCCTTGCTCCCTATAATATATAAGTAAGTTTTAATATTTAACCTCGATATTCCATAAGTGTACGGGTCGTTCGCATAGTACCTAAGATTTCGATCCCTCATATGATAGACTATGGTATGAGCATCCATAGCCTCATGTTACTTTTGTAATTTTGATGACATATTGGCCAACATTATGCAGCTAGCCATCTCACTATCATCGAGATGCTTTCTGTATGCCCACTGATCACTATTAGAAGCATCAGTAGTAGGGGGATCAAGAAGTGGTTCTTCTAAGATAAAACCTAGTTTCCCCGACTTGAGAACTATTCTCAGGTTCTTAAGCCAATCTAGGAAGTTGGGTCCAATCAACTTATTGGCTTCCATAAGTGAGCCTAGGTTCACACTAGTAGTCATGGTGCCGATTCTTACAACCTAATGTCAAAGAGAGCAATGGTGTTAGACTATATGCAAATATATGTATGTCAATTAGAACTTTAATAACATGAAGTATAGTCCCACTATTTTCTCATAAATCCATAACCCTCTATATGAATATGGGAGAAGCTATATAAAAGTTCTCCTAATGGGTCGATATCCAATATCCCTAAGAATGACCTTGGGTGTGCCTAATAAGCCACCTTAGGTCCATCGGTAGGTATCGATCATACCAATTACATTTATAATGCAACTATCGAATCTAGTGCTCTCAACTATTGATGTGTGCACTTACATTGGGCTATCAACTCTTGATGCATGTACATCTCATGTATACTACCTAACTTCGCCTTTGTCCACGTTGACCTTGGGTTTGCTCAACAAATTAACACTTTTAATTAAAACTGACCTATTAATTCGAAAATCATATTTCCATGGATCAAACATATTCATGTAGAGCGGGCTTAGGTTTGCCCAACAACACTAACTCTAAAAGAACTCTGGATCTTATCATATTAATGGAAGGAGTTAGTTTTAATATTCTAAGTGAGGAGTTTATACTTAGGTCTTATCTAACTAAGATGGTCTTGTATATATCACATATGTATATAGTTACTATAGCTATATGATATGATATAGACAACACAATCATATTGGGCTTAAGTCTATAACCATCCATCATACAAGTCCAAACAATCCTAACATGTTTTTTTTTTCAAACGGAGAAACCTGCAGTCGCTATCCTTTGGATGCGAAATCAGTAAATCTCCATATTGACGTAATAGCCTGTAAATCATGCCAACCGGGTACTACACACTAGGCAAGCCCTGTACGACAGGCTCGATCAAGAGAGTGTAGGTAGGGAGATTCAAACACAGAACCTTTTGGCCCTATGCCTTCCACTCCACCAACTAGACCTAACATGCATTTCTCTAATGCATCAAATTAAACACATAAGTTTTGGTTATGACAATTTATGGATCCTAAAATTTGGAAGTCGAGTAAGGTCTTGAATTGAATTGCTTACTAATTTTAATCTCGGCTAAATTTAATTTTACATGTCATTTCGATTTAGAATTTAATATTAATCATATTGAATTAAACTCCAATTTCCAAAATTAATTCAAAAATTACTACAACCTTAAAATTAATTATTTGATGCAAAATTAAACACTTTAATTTTGTCACACATGCCACTTTCTAGTCATACTAGAAACTTTAATGCTCCACTTAAATTAATTAAAAATTAATTCTGAAAATTTTTAGAACAACAAATCATCATTCTATGCATCTCCAGTTTATTTCAAGTTTATCAAAATAATTTTGGAATCACCAAAAATCATTAAGATAACTGAAACTACACCTAGACACAAAAATGACAAATTTGACATCTAAAATTTTTCCAAAAATCTAATTTTGAGCAAATTCATTTTGGCATGCATAAGACATAAAAATAACACATTTTTATCTCATAAAAATATTTTTAAGGTTCTGGAATCGAAACATACACATACAAAATTATCAAACAAAACTGTTCCATCAATTTCAACAAAACCGACCAGATCTGTTTACTGTTTGAAAAATTAATTAAATTTTTTTTAATTAATTCTGGAAAAATTAAAAAGGATTAAAAACATTCTAAATATGTTTACATAATTTTTCCAAAATCAAATTCCAAGAAAAACATGTTCAACCTCAATAATTTAGCCAACTAAAATCATATATTCTGCAGGAAAACAGTTTTCATGCATGTTGTTTAAAATTCGAAAATCAATATTTTAATCACATTAAAATCAATTTTCAATCACGAAAATCATCTACAAACATCTCATGAGCAGATCAGTGAACAACAAATCGTGAAAAAATCATAATTTAATTTCGAAATTTCTAAGAATAGAACCTGGGCTATCACAACCATGCAATCTTATTGCACAAGTAATAGAAATAACATCTAATAGGCACAAGATGGCAACGATACCACTGTTGGGTTTTGATCTTGCATTACATGCATCAAAAATAGAAAACAGTAGTAGAAAAATAAAATAAAACATAAAAAGCCAAGAACTTTCAAGTGCCACTAGATGTAACTTTAACAAAATATGAACTTAAGATGTGTGCCTTACAATCTCCTTCCTTCTTTGTTGTCTTCACCTCTTCGGGTTGTCATAAACCACAACGACCAAAGGAGGATGTCTTTAATGATATCCACGCGAAGAGTGAAGCCTGAAACCTTTTAGGAAGAATGGCTAGAACAAACACAAAGTGTTATCTTTGTGATGTATTCTTTGAGAGTGTGTTTGTAGAGAGTGAGAGAAGATGATGAACACTTCACCAAAAAGTCTCTTGTTTTCACACAACATTTGCATGAAATTGATGTTTCTTAAACCCTTTGGCTTTTCTCTAACCCCAACATCAATAGAGAGTTAGTGGGAATTAAGTAGCTTTTAATCCGACTTAATTTAGCATGAAACTTCCACCCCTTTTTTAAAGGGTAATTTTGTCATCTTGCTTATTAAAGGGTAATTTTGTCATCTTGCTTAATAAGCAACATCTTCCTTAATAACCAAGATTCACATGTGTCATACGATTCACAATCAAATGACCCTAAACTACCACACTTGTATAGCTTAGTTATGCATCTCTCATATCTTGGATCCCCATCCAAAACCATTTTACTCATTCTTCGCATCTTCAATGCGTGTGACCCATTAGGTTCCTGGTTATGTTAGCCACATGAATTAACACTTAATTCAAGCAATTCATGAGCGGTATCTAGTAACACATCATGGCCTCCAATTGACTATAAAGTCAGTGGTTTGACTACAAACTCTTTCATAAAAAATGTTCTCGTGCAATTCATCCTTTCACCATCTACACCCCACTTGGTTCAAAGTATGGTTAAAGTGCCAACTCCCACTAGACTAACTACATCACATCTAGCTTAAGTGATGTTATTTCTTGTCCCCGAGGCTCATTACTCAATTGGATATATTACTAAAGACTATCTTCATGAAATTTCCACTATGGCCAGAGATTCCCGAGTAATGACCCCGATAAGAGGTCGTGGGTATCATCTCCTTCTATCAGGAGTGGTGAATCTTTTATTAACTACTCAATTGCCTTTAAATACCTCAATATGTACCCAATCACCACCCTATGAGCAATCTCTAAGAGGTAACGAGGAATGGAGTCAAAGTACGGGATTAGTATCCAAGATATCTTTGAGCACCTCAAGTTTAAGGATATTTGCACCATTGTTATAATGAGACTATCATTAACAGTAGAATAAATTATCCATATGATTATCTCATGGCTGGTCATCCAATGTACTTACTACTTTTAGCAAGAATCCATATGTTAACTCTAAACAACTTATGCTTATAGCTTATGAGATCCACTACTTGATCTAATCAAGGAGTATAACATGTGCTAGTCTGTCTAAATAATAATGTCCCATCTCATTAATTATATTATTAGGGATAATTTAGATACTAACATAATTACACATGATATTATTATGATCTAATCATGATTTCCTTCATGCTATGTAATGTATCAAGGACTTCATTAATTCGATTTAAGATCACTATAAATTCATAAAGAACATGAACATCAAATTAACAAAAAGCCTTTTTATTAATAAAAAATATTTGTACAGTAAATGCTAAAGGTGATTGCCTTTAAAACACTTCTCTAACAAGCAGAATATCATTGACATATAAAACTAGAAATATAAGCTTACTCATATTGATCTTCGCTAGATATAACGTTCCACAATATTTTCTTGAAAACCAAAAGATGTTATAGTAACATTAAACTTAATATACGATTGTTAGAAAGTTTGTTTAAGTCCATATATTGATTTTTTAAGTGTACACACGATGTGACCATTTCCTTCAATAGAAAAACATTCAGGTTGATCCATATAACCTTTCTCCTTAAGATCATCATGCAGAAAGGTAGTTTTAACATCCATTTGATGTAGCTTTAAATGTCATGATTATTCTCAATGAATCTTTATTAAAGACAAGTGAAAAAGTCTATTTATAATCAATGTCATCCTTTTGAGTATAAAGTTTAGCAACAAGTCTAGTTTTATATCGTTCACTATTGACATTCGAGTCTCGTTTGGTCTTAAAGACCCATTTGCCTCTAACTTGCTTAGACCCTTCTGGCAAATCAATGAAGCCCCAAAAAATTGTTTTTTGATATTGAATTTAACTAATCTTTCATAGTATCAATCCATTTATCAAACTTATCACATTATACGGCTTATGAAAGTGAAACATGATCACTATTAATGCTATAATCAAATTCTGACTCTTGAAAATTTATCTACAAAGTCATCAGGAATAGCTTATCTCCTTATTCTTACAAGTTTATTCAAAGTTATTCCATATGTTTCATTTAATTAATTGGTTGTAAGTTAGGTTTTTTTATGAGGTGTTGTTTCATCTAAATGTTGTCTAGAATTATTTTATTCTTCGAATACTGTGTTAACATTTGGTATAGATGTGGATATTGGAACATTTATAGGTAATGGAACATTAACCTTTATTTCACTAATATCCAAAACACATTTTCACCACTCCCACTAACTTCACCATTTTTAATGAACTTGGCATTAACTTTTTAAACAATTTTTAGACTATGGTTTAGACAGTAAAACTTATACCCTTTAAACTTCTCTAAGTAACAAATAAAGTAACCACTGACTGTTTGAGAATCTAATTTCTTTTCTTCTAGATTATAAACTCATTCTTCTTCTGGACAATCCCAACATGTTGGTGCCTAAAACTAGGTTTCCTTCTAGTTCATAACTTAAAAAGAAAGTATTGCCTTACTAGTAATCCTATTTAGCAAATACACAGTAGTTTTAAATGCATGCATCCATAAGGTTTTAGGTAATGAAGAATTTCTCACCAAACTCCTAACTATATCAATTAATGTCCTATTAGACCTTTCTACCACACCATTTTGTTGTGGTGTGCCTGGCATAGTATATTGTGCACTTATGTCATGTTTATTATGAAACTTTCCAAATGGACCTAAACATTGTCTTGATTTATCATATTTTCCATACTATTCACCACCTCTATTAGATCTTATAAATTTCACTTTTTTTTTATATAATTACCTTTCAACCTCTTTTACAAACTACTTAAAGGTGTCTGCAGCTTGAGATTTGTCATTAAGAAAATAAACATATTCATAACTTAAAAAATCATCTATGAAGGTTATAAATTATTTTTCTTCACTAAAAGATGGAGTGTCAAAAGACCCACATGCATCAGTACATATAATTTCAAGGAGTTGAGTACTTCTTATGGCTCCTTTATTACTATTTTTAGGTTGCTTTCTCTTAATGCAATCCACACATACATCGAGATTAGTAAAATTTCAATTTGGAAGAATTTCATTCTTTACCAATATATCTAATATGTTTTTTTAGATACATGACCCAAACATTTATGTTATAAGTAAGATGAATTATCATTCATCATGTTGCACTTAGTTCCAATGGTATGATAAACAGAAAATAGGAATTCAAAAAAATAAAATCAAGTTTTAATTTATATAAATCATCTATAAGAATTCCACAGCCAATAATCGAATTATGTTTAAATAAACTAAAACAACCATCACCGAACTTAAAAGTAAACTCACTTTCAGCAAGTTTAGTAACATAAATTAAATTTCTAGAAATTGAAGTTAGATCCAGGTGATATTCAGTATCTAATATTAGACGTTGAGTCCTTGCGTCTTTAATTGGGACCTTTTTTACGACTTCCTACAAACAAAAAGTTCTCTATAGATTTGTAGTTTGGATTGTAAGGAATCTCTGCATAACGTTAGAAACATAAGTAGTAGCACAAGAATCAAGTCACCGAGTATTAGAAGGAACTTCAGTTAAGTTTAGGTCAGAACATACAAAAAGGTTATATATATCTTTCTTTTCAAACCAAACCTTATGATTCAAACAATCTTTGAAGTCTTTTATATATAATATAATATTATCAAGAAAAACAACCTTTATACTTTTTAAAAAATATAATGTATTAGTCTTATTATTAAATTTATTAATAAAATTGATAATAAATAAGAAATGTGATTATCAAATAAAGCATAATGATTTAAAAATTATTAAACCAAAAAATTTTAAAAAATACAATTCAGTTCTTCAACTTTTAAGTTTAAGTGCACTAAAGTTTTCAAATGTTTATTTTTACTAATTTAATGTTAAAGTTTTCAAAAAAAAATTCTTTTTAAACCTAAATGTCATTAATTTGATGATTTTATATATGTAGAAAGTCTTACATTAAGCAAAACAAACCTTATAGTTGGTTTCTAAGTGTCATCAGAACATATCATCCTCTTTCTTTAATGTTCTTTTAAGTATTTTTAGTCTTGTGACAATATTTATCTGAACATCATTGTAACTTCATGTTTATTATAACTAATTCGTTATAGTATTCATGGTTAAAAAAAAAGAAAGATCAATGTTAATGGTCAAGCTACTAAAATTTCACCTTTATAAGTTTAATACTATCATCTACAAATCTACTAAAATTTGACCTCTATGTATATAAGGTAATATGGAGTTTTTTTTAATCTTACTATTAAAGCAGTATACTGATAAATTTTTTCTTTGTATGAAATCAATGGAGGAACTTATCCATTCATATTTAGTGGTTCTCCCCTTTCTCACCTAAGCAATCAAAGCAACCCAACAAAAACAACTAATTTTAGCATTATTCAATTATAATAATTCAAAGCAACTCATTAAACAAATATGCATATAATCACCTTATAACTAACCAAATTTTTAATTAGCCTCTGCATATGACAAATAATCACTTTTTTTCTCTTTCTTAGAGACAACAGTTGATTAAATATTTGCAATGATTCTTTCCTGAGCCTCTAATGTTTTCTAGTACTTCATTTGATTCGAAAATCATAATGACAATTGTGATGCGATGATGGTAGCCTTTCTTTCATGACGACAAAGTTTGGCTTAAGCTACCAAACTCAAAGATCACCCATTTAAGGTTTCTTCACCGAACAAACTAAATTGAAAAAGTACAAAGGAGCAAGAAAGATAAACAAAATAAGAAGAAATAAAAATTCTTAAAATGAACTAAACACTCTACCAGTATGAGGCTAATGCCAAAGAATTATCTGATTATTGAATAAATGCATTTTACTTCTAAATCATGTTATGTATTACTCTTGTCAAATTTATCACTAAAAATTAATAAAAAGAATGTATGTAATTATTGAATAAAAAATAAATATTTTTAAAAATACTAAATCATAAAAATTGAAATTAAAGGTCTAATCTAATTTTTATCATTTAAGTTAAATGCATAAAATTTTTTAGAAACTTATTTTACTAAATTGAGTTTAATCTTTTAAAAAATTCCCCTTAAACATATATGTCATTAGTCAATAGAATTTGATATCCATAAGTTTAACATTATTAGTCACCAAAATTTGACCACCATAAACTTAATATCAGTCACCAGAATTTGATCACCATGAGCCATCTTATAGGAATGGATTCTCTATTAATAGAAAAAACATAAGGTATTTTTGTGATCTTGTGATTAAATTATCATACTAGCAAGTTTTTTTGTTAGCAGAATTCATCAAATAGTTCTCACTCAAGTGATAGAAGCAACTCAAGAAAGAAATTAGTTTGAACATTATTTTTCCAATAACAACCCACAGTAACCCATTAAAGTAATAAATTAAAGCAACATGTAATCACCTTGTTAGGAAAGTCAATTGTATCCAAAATTTGTGGAGTAAATGTTGTAATTGTCCTTGTTAAAATAGTTAAATTATAGAAGTAGAATACCTCAATTATATATATATTCCTTCTTGGATACATATGTGTTTATGTCTTACTAAAAATGAGACCAACGTAATATTTTTCTCCATCTTCTTCTTTTCATAGTATCAAAGCAGCAATGATACCTCTCTTTAGTCTCTTTATTCGTTGATTCTCATCAGTATGGCTAGCACATAGCAAATGAATCTGATTATAGGAATTTATATTCCCTTCACCATTTTGATCATCCTGTAATGATCCCTTTTTAAAAACCTCTTAATGTATTCAACTATTTAACTTGGCATAGAGCCATGATCATCCCTTTGAATGCAAAATCCAAATAGGGTTTTATTGATGGAACTTTGAAGGCACCATCTGCAATAACCAAACCAAAAGAGTTTGTGGCATGGAAAAAAATGCAGTGATATGGTAATGTCTTGGCTTCTTAATTCTGTGATACCTAATATTGCAAATAATGTGTTTTTTTTTACAACATTACCCATAAAGTTTGGGAAGATCTTCACCATCAGTTTTCTAAAAGCAATGTACTAAGAAGTTTTCATATTGAAAGTTATTGCTTGTCTGCCCATGATCAAATGAGTGTTTATTACTTATTACATAAAGTTTTAAAAATTATAGGATGAATTAGGCTCCAATAATGATGTTGCTTACATTTGCAAAGTAGATAGTAAATGTCAAAAATCAATACAGTTTGAATGAATCTTATATTATGATTATGGTCAAATCCTTTTATTGAATCCATTACTTGATATTACACAGGCTTATTCTTCCATTATTCAAGTAGAAAAACCACAAAACTTGGGTGTAATACATAAGACAATAGAATCTTCAACAATGTTTATATAAAAAGATGAATTGGTAACCTTTGTTGATTGACACAAATATAGTTCTTCATCTCATCCTAATTCATCTAATCATAAGCCACCACATTGTTCTTACTGTGACAAGATCATCATGTATGAGAGACATGTTGGAAGCTAAATGGTTATCCACTGGACATCCCAAGCATGGATCAAACAAAAACAATCATTTGAGACATAGCAAGATTAATCAATCTTCAGTTAATAATGTCCGAGAAGCTCTAACTATATCGTAGATCTAATTTGTTATGAATGGATTAACTAAACTACAGCTACAAAAAATGTTATCTATCTTGCAAGATAATATGTCATCTCTATTAGTTGCTCCTGTGGCAAATAATGCAATTGCTTTTTTATGTTTGCAATCACATTAATAATCGATAGTGGCGCAACAAATCACATTACTTCATCTCTAGCTTTGCTTATCAATAATAAAGATAACACTTATTTACCACCATTTTTTTTATGATAAATGGAGACCAAACTCCAATTATCTCTACTAGAAATTTACCTTTATGTCTCCTAATCTATTTTTCAAAATGTTATTGGGATGCTATCTTGCAAAGTGAATTTGATGTCTATGAATTGAGTCACATGAGTTTAAATTACTCAGTAATATTCTGTCTTTACTGGTGTATTTTGCAGGATTTGATGGGGAGGATGATTGGTTTGGGTAAACAACCAGACAGACTTTATTGCTTGGTTGCAATAACAACAAATAAGTCCTTGCACTCCGTTCAATCAACAACCTATATCATCATAACTTTCTCTTATCAAAACACTTCTACTATCCTTTGGCACCATAAACTGGACATTTATCCCCTACCAGATTAAGTTTCATGGTCAAAAGCTTATTAAATTTTCCTTTGGAGTTAAACAAAATATGTCATGTAAAACAAACAAGACTTCCTTTTTCATTAGTTCCATTTCTTCTGTTAAACTTTTGAATTAATCCATTGTGATACTTGGAGACAGTATAAAATTGCCTTTCTATTATTAAATATTTTTTATCTATTGTGGATAATTTTCTCGTTTTACTTGTGTTTTCTTCATGCATTATAAAAGAGAAATGTGGCATCTACTAAATAATTTTTTTCCTCTTTTGTGAAAACTCAATATCACAATACTATAGGAAATGTTTGGGTTGATAATGGAAGACAAATGTTTTCTACGCAGTACGTTTTTAATCAAGAAGGCACCAATTAACAACACTTTTGTACTTGTATACCTTAGCAAAATAGGGTTGTAGAGCACAATACTTGTGGTCTTTATTTTTAAGCTCATCTTTCTTGATGTTTTTGCACATATTGTGTCTCCATTACTGTTCATATAATTAACATATTACACATGCCAAATCTTTCTCACCAAACGCCTTTTGAGCGACTTTATGGCAAAGTTTCATTTTATTCTCACCCTTGAGTTTTGGATGTCTTGTATATGCTACAAATATATGTATCACATAATTTGCTCTCACTGGCACACAATGTGTTTTTCTTGGTTCCCCTATTGCCCAAAAAGCTTATAAATTATATGACATTGAAACTTATCGAGCTTTTACTAGTCGTGATGTCATTTTCTACGAGGGTGTTTTTCCCTAAAACCATTACAGCTTCCCTACCTCATTCTAATCCTATCATACTTATTACTATTTCAAATCCTTTTGCTTCGGAAACTCCATCTATTCAGCTAACATCTATGGAACCCGTTCCCCCTATTATTTCCTCACCATTAGTAAATCCCTTGCGCCGTTCTCAATGACCCTATGTTCCACCTACATCTTTGCATGTCTACATTTGCAACTAAGTAACATCTCACAAATCACTATTATGCCCTTCATCTTTTCCAAATAAATGTATATGGTACCTTCTTTGAAATTTATCTCTTATGATCATCACTCACCATAACACTGCTATGTCATTGCAATTATCATTAATGATGTATTGTTGAGCCCATATGTTATGATCGACCTTCCTTTTAGCCCTATTGGCAAGAGACACAATCTGGCTATTTTGAAGGCCAGCAACACTTGGTTTCCCACATCTATTCCTCTTAGAAAGCATAATATTGGTTACAATGGGTGTACAAAATTAAGCTCAAATCAGATGGTTCTCTTGAATGTTATAAAGCGCTTTTAGTTACAAAAAGTTTCACACTACTTGAAGCTATCGATTATTATAACATTTTTTCACCTACTACTAAAATGTTGCTGATTGACTTTGGCAGCAACCTAAAAATGGTATCTTCTTCAGCTTGATACCCATAATACTTTTCTTCATAGTGATCTCTTTGAAGAAATTTATATGTCCATTTCCCCTAAGTCTCACTGACAGGGGAAGAATCTCTCCACAAGTCTTTATACGAATTAAAACAAGCTTCTCATCAATAGTATACCAAGTTTTCTACATCTATTTAAGATGCCAGATTTATTTAGTCTAAAACAGATTACTCATTGTTTATAAGTAAGAACAACAAATCATTTACAACTGTATTAATGTATGTCGTTGAAATCTTCATTATTAGAGTGATCACATCACGATATCCAATTTTAGACAATTTATGAATAATTGATTCCAAATTCAATATTTGGATAAGCTAAAGTATTTTTTAGTTATTGAGATCTCTTCATTCAAAGGAAGGTATTTTCATTTCACAAAGAAGACACACTTCAGAAATTTTAAAAGATGGGAAATATTTGGGAACTAGACCTGTGGATTTTCCCATAGAACAAATACAAAGCTATCAAATGAAGGTGAATTGTTAAAAGATCCACCTCTCTATAGACGGCTAATAATATGTCTAATTTACTTTAAATACTACACGACCTGATATCACCTATTTAGTACATATATGTGTGCTCCATGCAAACCTCATATGGAAGGTGCCGGGCTTGTATTATGGTATTTAACGAACAATCCAAGTCAAGGTTTGCTCTAGATATTGTATTTTCTTGGGATCATCCCTCACAACAAAGGAGATATACACACTGCATCTAACCCAATGTTTCATGAAAGAATCAGACATAAAGATAGATTATCATTTTATTAGTGACAAGATTCAAGATAGTTCAATTTCAACTGAATATTTTCCTTCAACTGACTAGCTTACTGGTGTGTTCACTAAACCATTGAGGAAAGGAGCTTTTTCAACAATAAAACACAAGTTGGGAGTGGAGTTCACTCTCCAACTCGAAGGGAGTGTTAGGATCATCAACTGTATCCGAAATTCTTGAGAGTAAATGTTGGAATTGTCCATGTCAGAATAATCAAATCATAGGAACAAAACACCTCACTTATAGGTATTCCTTCTTGTATGTATATAAGTTTCTGTCTTAATGAAAATCATAAAAGCAGAATATTTTTCTCCATTCTTCTTCTTTTCAGCCTTGCAATTAATTGAATTCTTAATTATCCTTTGCACAGCAACATAACCACTTCTCTAGTTCTCTTCTCTTTTTAAAGTCGATAATTGGTTAAATCTTGACAATGATTCTTTCTGTCATAGTCTTTACTTATTTCTAATACTTCATTCGGTTTGAAGCCAACAGTAACAACGATTATGAAGAAATTTTTTATATGGTGACAAAGTCTAGTTCAGACGACCAAGCTTGAAAAAAAAGTTGAAGCTAATCCATAAAATAAACTTCATATATTACAACAGAAATATGACAAAACATAGCTCGTCACTAAAAGACCTTTCTTTATACATTCTTTGAAAGTACAGGCATTTCAAGTGCATACAACAATCTGACGATTCTTGCCAAACAGCTCCCACTTCAATATATTACTGCAATTATTAAGTTATACTGGATATAATCTTTCTCCAGATATAATCCTGAAATTGCAATTACTGCTTCTAAGTCAAGCCAGATTAACTCCAAATGAGTAACATCTAACATAATGAACCAAACCAGCTTGTTTTCTTTAATATTCCACCAAGTTCCTTCACACGCATATAAGACAAAGCAGGGGGCATGTACCTCGGGAAGAAGGCGCAGAGTTTATCAAACCCAGAGTCCTCAGGGGTCTACTTCAGAGAACATAGGCCGTTTAGATCTTCTGGGCCAAAGCTGCATTCTGGTTTGTTTACCAAATTTACCTCTGCCTGTATAAAACGTCAACATAGCATACTTCTCAAATTTACTTGTGAATAAATACCTTAAACGGGATGAAACATCACTAAGTTCAGTTCAGTTCTCACCTCTGACATTGTAACCTGCACTTCTCCAGTTTCTAAATAAAGTGACATAAGGGTAATCCAATAATCTTCTTCGGGGGATGACTTCTCATCTGTATTCTGACTTTCAAAACCTGAAAGTGATGATTTCAGGGAACTTGATGCACCACCTTGCATGTCAGGTATTTCAGCTTTTTCTTCTGAACTAAACTTTCCAGAATCATCCCCCATCAGGCAATTCAATTCATCTTTATCAATCTCTGATTCACGAACACTAGAAGGATCACCTCCTTTAGAATCAAGGTTTGGTATTTGATTTTCTAAATCGGAAATGAATAGAAAATCAACCTTCTCAAAATCAAAAGAAAGTACACACTCTCCATAGGCCAAATTCTCTTGATTATGAGAATTTGTTGACGGGTAAGTTTCAAAATCAGATAGTAAAATCAAATCATCTTTCCAATAAGATGATGTATTTTCAAGATCACAAGCTATCATAGCTGGAGGAATAGCCTCGCATGTTTGACTTTCAAGATTGAAAGGTATTAGGGTACTTTCAGGATTGGAAGGTGTCACTAAAGTTTGATTTTCAAGATTGGAAGGTGCTATCGGAATTTGATTTTCAAGATTGGAAGGTGTCACAAAAGTTTGATTTTCAAGATTGGAAGGTGCTATCCGAAGTTGATTTTCAAGATTGGAAGGTGCCATCCAAATTTGATTTTCAAGATTGGAAGGTGATAAAATACTTTGAACATTAAAAGATGCCATCGAGGATGTTGAAATACCTTCAAAATTGGAAGGTATTATCAAAGTTTGATTTTCAAGATTGGAAGGTTCTATCCAATTTTGATTTTCAAGATTGGAAGGTGTAATTGGGGGGGTACCCGCTGGGGTCACAGATGCATTCACTTCAATTTGACATTCATCCTCAACAGAAGAAGTCCGATTCTGCCCAATATTCCATGAGTTTCTTTTTAACTTGCAAAGAACAAAATCTCCCTGCACCAGAAGCAACAAAGACAATGAATT
>JANZLH020000160.1:1084996-1095449 GCA_026770325.2 Erythroxylum fimbriatum | reverse complement strand
CCTGCAAATCCGATGCTGAATCACAAAAATCATATTCGTGAATGACCCAATTGGTCCTCGTCCCTTTTGGGCGACCATGGTGGAAAACCAGAGTCTTCTTCGAACCAATCTGCTTCTTGTTAGAATTAATATGACGAGGCTTGCCAGTGGATTTCCAGTATCCTTTCTCCGTTGTTCTTTTACGTCGCTCACTCTTCGGGTACTTGAAATCACGAGGACAAAAGAAATACCATATCCCGTTGTCGGAACTTACATTGGATTGGTCTACAAAAACAAGGTTACCCAATTAATCAAACATCCCAGAGGAAACGATTATCAACATGGGGATCATCATCATACCAGGTAAGTCGCAAGGCTCGAACTTGCAGAGATCAACCACGTTGATGTCTTGGACTTTGTAGTGAAGTCCCTGATTCTTGAGTCTGAGAAAATGGCTCAGAAGTTCTTTGTCAGTAGGATGAAATCGGAATCCAACCACCGGTTTCTTGCGTACAGTTGTCATACCTAACCAGAGCAGAGATTACAAATAACAAGTTGAAGAAACAGAACAGCGAAGGAGTGGACAAAGAGATTGAAAGAAACTAACAGCGAAGGAGTTGACAAAGAGACTGAAAGAAACTAACCATTTAAAGAGGTTGTCTTCATTCCTCTTCCTCCAAGTCCAATGAAAAGTTGAGTTTGAGAAATTGAGAGAGTGTGTGTGATAGAAATAGACATGGTCGGCAGTAAAGCGCAAGCGCAAGCAAAATTGGTCGTTAAGTGTTCGCTTAAACGACGCCTATTGGTCTGTTGAACCCGAGTGGACCCACACGGGCAAAATCGCTTATGAGTAACTTTTTACTTTCCATTTTCATCCCTACTGTTCACTATGAAGAAGTAGGATAGTTTTGGAAGTTCGACAGTTGATACTTGATACTTATCTGAAATGGCTTGGCTCCCAATCTTAGTGGAACCCATCCACACCCTGCCTAATTGTATGTTCTCCAATAATCGAGAACATTCTTGATTATTGGAGAATGTTCTAGATTACTTAATTAAAGGTGATGGCCTGTTTTCTGTTAAGAACATGATCTAGTTATTAGTTGACAGAAGTGTTACACTTCGGATTCGAACCAACTAGTTTGTCTGTCTTGCACGAGGTCCAGATCCAGTAGATGCCTGAAAATGGCTACGCATTTGCTGTGAAGCCCAGATTTTAGTATAATTTTACCTATAGCCTCCCAGTAAGATAGCGTAAAACAGTTAGTTCATCATATAACCATTCATTAATCCGTCTAAGTTAATTAAACTGATTTATTATAATTAATTAAATTTAAAATCTTTACGGCATATCTTAAATCAATCAATTTGTCATCCTTAGATGGCACCACGAAAATCAATTTGCAATTTATTATGTTAACATCCATCTTAATAGTTGCTAGTTTTTCTGTCATTAAAAAAATATTTCAATTCACAATATTCCCATGAAGGGGATCTCAAGAAAATCAATCAACCGGCCTTTGCAAAATTTGTTGGGATTAAAGCATTGAAGTGCATAGTTACAAAATTTATACACCTTTCAGGAGGACATGCTACAATTGCAAGATGTATCATTTACACATGCTCGTGGCTGTTATAAGGTTGACAATTTGGGCATGATCCAATAGATCGGAGGGCTAACTCCACTGAATCCTTACAGGTGAAAACACGACGGTGAGTTGAGCATGGTCCGATAAAGAGTAATTTTCCGGCCACAATCCTCTCTCCGCCTCGCGTGGGAACAGAAATGCATTCTTTACGGTAAAACCGATTGCTTCTTCCTTTATGTCTGCCTCAAATTCCCCATTCTTCTCCTTGCAATTCCCTTCCATTTGGTCCAAACATGCTGAATCCCATATTCTCTGTTAAAACTTATTAATATCACATGTTTACCAATGGCATAAGAAAAATGTGAACACAATCTGGAGTGTTTAAGGGTAGAAGGCTATGCTAACCTTGAACTCTTCGCAATCAACAACTCCATTTCCATCTACATCTGCTTGGCTCCAAAGATCCCTGGTTTCCTGGAAACTCAGTCCATATGGAATACCAAGTAAATCAACCTACATAAGATATATAAAACCTTTATCAGTCTTTTTTCCTGACAAATTTTCAGTTTCATATTATAGCGGCTAACCGGAACAAACCTGACGAATTGCTTCGCAAAATGACGAATACGTTATAAATCCATTGTGCTGCTCAGACTTCAGAAATGCAAACGCACCCTTTCCATCCAATGAAGCCTTTCGTAGCTGATACTAAAGAGAAGAAACATGTGAAAACCGTACCATTCAGATTAAATACACCATTGCTTGTCATATCAATTACTAGTGAAGCTTGACACTTCCGATTACCAATTAAAGCAATCCCGAGGTGTTAAACTTGAGGATACTATACATTAACCAAAGCAAGCCCAGTCTTGAGAAAACATCCTTCATAAATATATGATTGAATAATTTGAATGAGGCAGCAATAGCTGTACTCACCTTGATTGTTCCAAAGACCGCTTCAGCCCAGCTTTTCTTCAATGTTTTCTTTGATTGATTTGGATTCCGAAGCCATATAAAATCTACACCACAGATGTTACCCCTATGATTTCTGTGGCTCACCCACTATGCATATAGAAGGTAACATGAAAATAATAAGTAAAATGCTCTTGAATCGCCATGATCCGAGATCAAATGTATAGAAGAGGTCGGGTATAAAAATTGACCTTGTGAGCATCTGCATCACTATCAGTATATTGATGAGCAATGTCAAAAGATGACACAAACCCCTGAGACCTCAGGAATTTATAAACGTGCCCACGTTTGCTCCCGTTCCAATCACTACAAACCATTCGGAAAAGGAAAGAAAACTCAGGATATTCCAGCCATTTATGACAGATAATAACCAACTTGACGCAAATCCGGGACAAGGAGCTCACCCACAGAGTATGATTGGAATATGACTAAGTTTGTTCTCTCGCTGGTACGTTTCAACATAATGTAGTATGTTATAGACCTGTGGAAAGAACAAAATGAAGCCTGACAGTGAATATTAGCACTGAACTAGCTAGAAAGTGAAAGATTAAGAATAAACTCCAAATCTAACAATTGATAGAGAAAGACTGACATACCTGACGCAATCTCACTATGGACAGAATCGATTTGTGAGGAAATAGTAAATGAGTGTTCACAATTAGAAGCTCTTGCTGACTGTTGCCTGTCTGACTTGGCAAGTAGGGTATGGCGGACTGTACGTGCAATAGTTGAGCAACACGGTCTCCAAAGTCATTGAAGAGCAACTCCTGATAGCTGAGAACCTGAAAGTAGTCCTTATGGATGGCAGTTAGCAGACCTGTAAAGTAAAATACAAGATTCCCTTGTCAAGTAATAGTAACATAGAGAATTTGATTGACAAACAAGCAACAGACAAAGCAACTGCAGTGAAAATTCTGGTTGACAAAGACAAAACAGCGTTGACTGTGATATGATTAACAAAAAAGGCAGGAAAAAAAGGGGGGGTGGCCTTAGAAGCACCTACCATCCCCACGATTATTGGTTCGTGCAAGCTGGAAGGTGATGTAACCCGCGTCACCAAGGCTGCTCTGGTACAGATGCACTAGTTCTTCATTTCCAACCCAGAACTCCTAACAATTCGACAAAAGATTCCATCTTTATTCAACATCGAAACTAATACACGAAAATCAGATCTATCAGGAAACAAAGAGAAACTAATCACCTGTAGGCATATAATGGAAGATTTTTCATGAAGCAGCCAATCCAAAATTTTCTGATTCCTGGAGACCCAGAATGCTCTGAAATCGCTTTCACGAACGTTTTGGTTCTATTCCACATTCCCCAGTTAATCACATAAGTAAACCGCTGAAATTCAATCACAAAAATCAACACTTTGAGATAAAAACAGCGATGCTGCAAGAACACAATTACCTCTTGCTCCAATCGTTTGTAGATGGGAGCGAGGATATTGAAAGTGGTGCAAGAAACACAAGGCTCCTCTGACTTTGTCGCCGGGACATGGGCACCGGCGTCGGCTTCAGTCAGAAAATCGGCCTCATTCCCACCTGAAAACACCTCTCCAACATTCGAATTCACGTTGGACTCCACCATCGCCACCTGATTCAATCAAAAGAATCTTCTTTCTCAGAGAGAACTTAGAAAACAAAGAACGAAGCATACTATTAGGCATAGGCCCGAAATAGAACAGATACCACAATAGACATACCATATTAAAAGCTGTAGCCGCCAATAAACAACACGAGAAGAAGAAGTGGTAGAACAGTAACGGAGAACGGAAAGAGAAGTGTGGAAATGGTAAGCTTGTGGACCGTAATAGATATCTGTGTGTGTGAGTCTGGTGACGGGAGGTTCGGCTTTATAGACTCTCTACATGCTTATCGGGAGTTACCGTCTCTGAGTGTGATCCCAAGCAAATCGAAACATGGGCCCCCGTTCTTTTTGTGCCAACTTTTTTCTGCTTGTTCGAGTAATTCTGTGTGCGGTAAATTACAGAAGGATCAAATTATTCAGTCACAAGATTTATATTGTTCTGTAATAATTTTTTTAATAAAACAACTTATTTGAATATAATTAGGGATAAACTATTAAACTAGGTCTTAGTAAAAGGCTTACAGCACAACCAACTTGTGAGTACCTAGGTTGCAGAACATGGTGAGATATTACGGTTCAATTGTAATATGTAGGATTTGAATCCCATATTGGTTATATAGGGAGCTAATGTGGGATTTATATAGGTTTTAAAACAAATAGAAGAAAGGAGAAAACAGAGATGCACAACAAGTGCTTAGTAGAATGTGTATACGAAAAAGAAGAAATGAACCGCTGTCAATATTTTATTGAACTGCAATTTTACGATTACAAAGACTGAAGATTTATAGCAATACTAAATAACAAACTGTCCTTAGAAAACTCCCACTACTCACTAAACAGTCTACCTACAGATAATCACAAAGATTTAAAAGGATAATTATTTGACTTTGTCTAATCCTAAAAAGTAGGAACAGAAAGCTAACAACTACAAACCAGTAAAGACTAACTGAAAATTTTACAGCAGTAAATAAGTAGGATGCACTAATTTTTAACACTCCCCCTTAGTGCATGCTTATGAAATTCAACTCCAAGAGCACTTCTGAAGTTCTCAAACTTAGGCTTTACCAAAGCCTTTGTAAAAATGTCTGCTACTTGATTCTTTGTTGAAATACCTTCCAGCTTTATCTCTTGATTCAAGACTTTTTCCCGAATAAAGTGATGACGGGCTTCGATATGCTTTGTTCGTCCATGAAAGACTGGATTTGCAGCAAGCTTGATGGCACTTTCATTGTCACAGAATATGGTTACTGCATAATCAACCTTGTGAAAAATATCTTCCATCAAACACTTCAGCCAACTGCACTCTTGCGCAGCCATAGTTGCTGCCACATACTCTGCTTCAGTACTTGACAAAGCAACTGAAGATTGTTTCTTGCTGCACCATGAAATTGCAGCTGAACCAGTGTTAAAACAGTAACCTGAAGTGGAGCGACGATCATTTGCATCTCCTGCCCAATCTGCATCTGTAAATCCACTCAATAAAAAATGATCACATTTTTTATACATAAGACCGTAATCTATAGATCCTTTAATGTAACGTAGAATCCGTTTAGCAGCATCTAAATGAGGAACTCTTGGATTCTGCATAAATTGAGAAACAACACCAACAGAAAAAGTGATTTCTGGCCTTGTTATAGTTAAATAAATTAAACTACCAACAAGTTGTCTAAAACTCGTAGCATCCTTTAACAGCATCCCTTCATCTTTCTTCAACTTCAAATGAGGTTCCATAGGAGTAGCCATCGCTTTTGAATCTTCCATGCCAAAACGCTTCAGTAAGGATTTAGCATATCCCCTTTGTGACACAAAATATCCCTGGTATGTTTTATCAACTTCCAAGCCAAGAAAACATCCAACTTCACCTAGATTCTTCATTTCAAATCTAACAGTCAAGTTAGTTGTTAACAGGGAAATTTCAGCATCATTATCCCCCGTAACTATCATATCATCGACATACAAAAGAACCAGCAAGTGCATTCTTGAATCTGACTTTACAAATAGGCTGGAGTCTGAATTTGAAACTTTAAATCCACAAAAGGTGAGATATTGAGAAACTTTACCATACCAAGCACGTGGCGCTTGTTTTAAGCCGTACAACGCCTTCTTCAATCGACAAACATGGTTAGGAAATTGCTTGGAGATAAAGCCTTCAGGCTGCTCCATAAACACTTCACGATCTAATTCCCCATAAAGAAATGCATTCTTTACATCAAGATGCCATAATTTCCAGCCCCTACATGCTGCAAGTGAAAAGATTGATTTCACCGTAACCATTTTTGCTACTGGACTGAAAGTTTCTTCATAATCTAATCCATAGCTTTGAGAAAAACCACGAGCAACTAGGCGGGCTTTGTGTCGATCAACTGAACCATCTGGCTTTTTCTTTAATCGATAAACCCATTTGCAAGTGACTGGCTTACAATTTTCTGGTTTCGGCACAAGCTCCCATGTCTCATTTTCGCTCAAGGCTTTAATTTCTTCTTGCATGGCCGCTTCCCAATTTGGACAGCCTTTCGCTTCTTCATAACACTCAGGTTCGTCTGCAACTATTGCTCCGAGAAAGCATGAGGTAACTGAACATTGATTTGTTTGCACTTCATAGTTTTTAAGATAACCAGGCTGCTTTTTCTCCCTTGTTGATCTTCTCATAACCTGATTATCAACTTTTGCATCTGCGTTATCTAACTCAGGAGTCAAAGACTCACCTTCCTCTCCATGTTCATCATCGTCATCGCTGAACAGATGCATATCAGTTTGTGGAATCAAATTCTGGTTATCTTGATCACCAACAAGTTTGAAGTTCTTGATAGAATACATAGATGAGACTTCATCGAACACCACATCTCTTGAAATTACAAACTTCCTTGTCTCTGGATCCATGCATCTCCAACCTTTCCTATACAAATCATAGCCAACAAAAATACACTTCTTTGCTTTCGGGTCAAGCTTAGTTCGATTTGTTTTAGAGATGTGAACATAACAAATAGAACCAAATACCCGAAAATAATTCACATTTGGCTTTTCTTTATACACAACCTCAAATGGGGATTTTTGTTTACCTGGCCAAGGAGGTAAACGATTGATCACATGACAAGCACACCGAATAGCTTCTGCCCAAAGCTCTCGAGGAAGTTCTTTATCGTGCAGCCATGATAGACTAGTTGTACTAAGATGTGCTATTTTCCTTTCAGCAACTCCATTTTGCTGAGGGGTATTAGGACATGTTATCTGCCTTTGGATGCCATTTTTATCACAAAACATAAAAAATTCAGAGGACATGAATTCGCCACCGTTGTCACTCCTTAAACACTTCAACTTCGACTCAAACTCCTTCTCTACAGCATCTTTGAACTCAATAAATTTAGAGAAAGCTTCATTCTTTTCTTTTAAAAAATAAACCCAGGTGTACCTGGAATAGTCATCAACAAACACCATGACATATCGATAGCCGTTGTAACTTGGAGTCTTTGTTGGTCCCATCAAATCAGTATGAACCAACTCCAACACAGTTGATCTTCGATTTGTTGAGTTCTTGAAAGGAAGACGATGTGATTTGCCAAACTGACACCCTTGACAGATTATTGTTTCTTGAACGTTGCTTAGAGTTGGAATGCCATCTAGTAGCTTCTTTGAAGAGATTTTCTCCAGTAATTTATACCCCACATGGCCAAGACGAGCATGCCATATTGCCGCATTGTTGGATTGACTAGTCCTTTTTACATAGGCCTCTCCTGCTGACATAACAAACATAGAACCTTTCTTTTGACCAGCACAAACAACATCAGCAGTTAAATTTTTCAGATTATCAAGAACCTGCACATTATTTGGGCCAAATAGAACATACTTCCCAGAATCTGTAATTTGAGAGACAGAAATTAAATTTTTCTTCAAACCTGGTACGTGATAAACATCATTTAATTTGACAACACCAGTTTTTGTATCCTCATCACCAATCTTCACAATACCCTCATTCATTACTGGATGAGTTGAATTATCGGCTGTAACAATAACTCGATCATCGTTGTGTCGTCGTAACTCTGATAGCAATGAATCATTTCCAGTCACATGATGAGAGCAACCAGAATCAATGATCCACTCCTTATTATAGTTTACATAGTTGACAAGAGATTGATTTGGTGTTAATTTGGAGCCTTCAACTGCTTCAATGGTGAAACACTGCTCCCATTTGAGTTGATCATCTTTTACATCTTCACAGGCTGCATTGACTTTTGAGAGTTTAACACGGCAATTCCTTTGAATATGACCCAGCTTTCCACATCTATAGCACTTGATAGAATAATTCTTTTGTGAGGTGCTGCCAGCACTTTTCTTTGTATTTCCATCTCTATTGTTATTTCCAGTTGTCTTCTTTTCACTGGACTTTCCTTTAGAGAAAAGAACAGCATCAGATTCAGAGTTATGATTTCTGGCCATTTGTTTTGCCAAGGCTTCCTGATTAGAGAGCAAATTTTCCAGCTCCTCTATTGATGGTTGAACTGCCCACCCCTGAATAGAGGTAATGAAAGGTGTATATTCCTTCTTCAGACCACGAATGAGAAATCGCCTTAGCCGTGCTTCACTGACCTTCTCATCAACATCTAACTCTGTAATCTCACCACAAATATTTTTAATTCGTAAAAAATACTCACTAATTGACATACCTCCCTGTGTTGTCATTGCTAATTCATTTTCTAAGAATTGCAACCTCGACGTATTCTTCTTCATAAATAGCTTTTCAAGCGTCTCCCAGACTTGTTTTGGAGAGGTAACATCACGAACATGATCAATAAACTCCTTGCTAATTGAAGTCCTCAACGCAAAGAGAGCTTTACCACACTTGATCTTCCACTTTCTTCGTGACTCAGTATTCTCAGGAATGTCAACTGGAATCTCTGAATCATCACCAGCAACAAGTTCCCACAAGTCTTGACCTTGAAGAAAAGCTTCCATACACATTCTCCAATACTTATAGTTTGTACCCACAAGTTTCTCGACGCCATATTGCGTACTAGAGCTGCTTCCTCCATTCACCGATTCCATTATTTTAGAATGGAAACCTCAAACCTTCAACCTTCTCCAACAAGACAAACTTGATAGACAAGAAGAGTAAATAAGGAAAGAGAACTCAACGTGGCTCTGATACCATAAAACAAATAAAAGAAAGGAGAAAACAGAGATGCACAACAAGTGCTTAGCAGAATGTGTATAAGAAGAAAAAGAAGAAATGAGCTGCTGTCTATATTTTATTGAACTGCAATTTTACGATTACAAAGACTGAAGATTTATAGCAAAACCGAATAACAAATTGTCCTTACAAAACTCCCACTACTCACTAAACAGTCTACCTACAGATAATCACAAAGATGTAAAAAGATAATTATTTGACTTTGTCTAATCCTAAAAAGTAAGAACAGAAAGCTAACAACTACAAACCAGTAAAGACCAACTGAAATTTGACAGCAGTAAATAAGTAAGATGCACTAATTTTTAACACTGCTTGCATATTGCAAGCTGTGGCTGTCCAAAAGCACAACTTGCATGCAATATGTGCACCTTCACAACTTACAAGTTGCATGCAAGTTGTTCTCAACAACTTGCTTTTAAAAAAAAAGATAAATCTAGAATGGTGGTACCATGTTTGTCGGTATTGCCTTACAGAAATCTTGCCAAGAACTAAAAACATAAATCAAAACTAACCCAATCAAGGAATCTGATGTCTGTCAACTTCCATATTTGAATGCATGCTTGAAGGAAACACTGAGATTGCATCCACCTGTACCATTTCTGATCCCACGTGTTGTAGCTGAGACTATTACACAGTTCCAAAGAACTCTCAAGTACTAGTCAATGTCTGGGCAATAGGGCGTGATCCTTCACTTTGGGAAGACCCTTTATCGTTTAAACCTGAAAGATTTCTTGGCACAAGTTTGGACTTTAAAGGTCAGCATTTTGAGCTACTCCCTTTTGGTGGAGGAAGAGGATTTTGTCCAGGACTACCTATGGCCGCAAGGAAAATTCCATTAATTTTAGCCACATTGCTGCATTCCTTCGATTGGTCTCTTCCAAACAATGAAGAACCTGCAAGCATAGACATGAACGATAAGTTTGGAATTAAGGAACAACCTTTAATTCTTATTCCTAAACGAATGTAATTTCAATAGAAACTAAACTCTGTCAGGTTTAGTTGGTTAATAAAGTATGCAACTAGGACGAGTATGATTAGTTTGCTCTTATAAATGTGTCATTCACTGGTGATGCTGTCGTCTGCAACCAAATATAAAAGAAATCACTTCCGTTAAAACAAATTAATGTAGTAGCGGTAA
>JANZLH020000160.1:990901-1009388 GCA_026770325.2 Erythroxylum fimbriatum | reverse complement strand
ACAATTACGGATTATATTAAAATTCTAGCAATGGGTTTGAAATTAACAATTCAATGAACGTATTAAAATCATCAATTTACAATACCCATCGGGTTCATACACAAATAATCGAATAATAGCGAAAATTTGATTATCCATACACAATACCCAAATCAATTAAAATAGGATAACACAATCAATTCCTAATGAGAGAAGAAAACAATAAAATAATAATAAAATTACTTAACCCGGGTCATCGGCGTCAATATTACTTCCGAATCGGCATCGGGACGTTTAGCCCTTCATAGGTATTTTCCGAAAAATTGTTTTAGCCCTCATCTTCATCCCTAACCAAAAACTCCTTACTGTTCACTACCTAAGCTCCTTTCAATTTTACTGTAGCTGCTTGTGCTACTGTTGCTCGATGTGACGATTTAAGTTGCTGTAGGTGTATTCTCTTCTTCGCAAGCTCCACTGAAGACGCAGTCTCTACTCACTAGCGCTCCACTGTAGCGTTGTTCCTCCCCGTGTCTGCACTCCCTTGCGCGCCTGTTACCTCCACTTGTGTCCCTTACGTGATTTTCTTGTTGATTTATTCTCTAGCTAATTGATTTTTTCTCCCCTGGCCCTCAAAAACGCTGCGTTCTCCAGCCCCATGGCCACACCTGTTGCGTGATGTCCGTAGCTGCTTTCCATTGTGCGACGTCGTTCCTCCCAGCTGTCTCCTATTGCGCCTCACACCTCTATGTTGCTTGCTTGTATTGCGTGTCTGCTGTGCAATTTAATTCATTTGTCTCCTGTTGATGATTAGACGAATAAAGGTCTACATCAACTTAAAACTTGTTCTTCTCCTCTGCGTCTGCTGTTGCCAAAACGATGCCTCTTGCTCCATTCCACGCTGTAGCTTTCTGCGTTTTTATTTCCTCCCTGCACTGTTGTGTTTTACTCCTTTTGGCACGTCGTTTTGTTTGTTGCACTGTTGTTTTTGTTGCTCTTGGCTTCCAAGCTTGGCCACTTTAATTCTTCTTTGTTCCTTATTTTTCTTATCTTCTCCTTGACTTTTATGTCCTTTTAATTGCTTCATGAAGATAAGTAAAAACAAATCTTCAAAAAATGACCCAAATGTAATGCTTTCGACTCACTCTAATTTCTTTGCTCCCAAATTGTACCTAAAAATCACATAGGAATTAAAGTGAGTTTAAGCATTTTTATGTCAATAATTGCTAAGTGTAAATGATTAAAAATATCAACAATTAAACACATATCAGAGTTTCAGGTAGGGGATAAGGTCTTTGTTAAGCTGACACCTTATCGCCAACAATCTGTTGAGACCAAGAGTAATAATAGTTGGTCCCGCGCTATTTCGGTCCTTTTGAGATCCTACAACGCATTGGACCAGTTGCATACCAGCTAAAGTTGCCTCCGGCAGCTAGAATTCACCCTGTTTTTCATGTCTCTCAACTGAGAAAGGTCTTGGGTACTGCCGATCAGACCATCTATTAGTTCCTGAAGCGACGCCAATTTATCTAGCTGCCCTTTTGGCCATTCGGAACATCACTACCAGCTCAGATTTAGAAGTGCTCATACAATGGATCGATCAGTCAGGTTCCGAGGCTACATGGGAGCTATATGAAGACATGAAAACTAGATTTCCTGACTTTCACCTTGAGGACAAAGTGAAGCTGATGGGGGAGAGTATTGATAGATCCAAGATAACTCAAGTTTATGTTAGGAGAAATACAAAGAGAGTAGAGGGGCAGAAATGACTAGTAAATATGACAACCTCATGATTGGTTGTCAACCAACCGAATCTGTGATTCCTAACAGATTCTTAGTATAAATAAGCAATAAGCAATAGAGACGAGGAGAGAGGGTATTACGTATACTGTTGAGTGTGTGAGCCATAGGCTGGAGGTGCTGGTCCTCGAAATCCAGTTTTGTCATTTTCATTCAGCTAAAGAATCAATACAAACATACAAATTTTTCCTTACCTTGTTCTGGAACTTATCAAAGTGTTTCCTGTATACTGTCTTAGTTAACAGATTGTTACATTTTTCATGCATCAAATTCCTGTAAACCTCTTGTGGACAGGCATGAACAGTGCCAGAAGTTTTTTGCTTTTTCTGAAGCGTCAGTCTCCAAATGGGCATTGCCATGTTTTGAATATGCCTATTTTTTTGATTTAGGCATGTTAGGCATTGATTTTATACTTCTTATTGATATGGGCACTAGTTGGTAAGATTAGATTATAATATCTGCATGCAGGGAATAGATCGAGAGAGAGTGGAGAGAATGGAGGCTCGATTAAAAGAAGATATCCTACGAGAAGCTGAACGTTATGGAGGTGCTATAATGGTCATTCATGAAACAAATGATGAGCAAATTTTTGACGCATGGGAACATGTGAAATCTGATTCTATCAAGACACCCCTTGAAGTCTTCAAATGCTTAGAGGCTGATGGTTTTCCCATTAAATATGCTCGTGTGCCAATCACTGATGGTAAAGCTCCTAAAAGTTCAGACTTTGACACATTGGTGATGAATATTGCTTCTGCCTCCAAGGATACTGCCTTTGTTTTCAATTGTCAGGTAAAAGTTCCTCCCCAGGCTCTGAGGGATAGAGAGAGAGTCTGTTTAATGTTTTTCTGCTTACATATATTCTATGGTAACCTGAATTTAGATGGGGATAGGAAGGACGACCACTGGCACTGTGATTGCTTGCCTTCTGAAACTCAGAATTGATCATGGGAGACCCATTAGAGTCCTAGCAGATGATATGAACCATGAAGAAGTGGATAGTGGTAACTCAAGTGGTGAAGAAACTGGAGGAAATGGCAGTTCAAGTAGGGAAGCACCTGGAGACAATGTCACTACATCAGCCTCCCATATTATCAGAACGCAGACTGAATTGGAGCAAAGTCATGCTTTTGGCATTGATGATATCCTACTTTTGTGGAAGATAACAAGACTATTTGATCATGGGGTGGAATGCCGAAAGGCCTTGGATGTAATTATTGATAGGTGCTCTGCACTTCAGAACATACGTCAAGCTGTTCTCCAATACAGGAAGGTGGTGAATCAACAACATGTTGAACCAAGGGAGAGGAGAGTGGCATTGAATCGTGGTGCTGAATACTTGGAAAGGTACTTCCGTTTAATTGCTTTTGCAGCATATCTTGGAAGTGAAGCATTTGATGGGTTTTGTGGTCAAGGAGAATCAAAAATGACCTTTAAGACTTGGTTGCATCAAAGATCAGAGGTTCAAGCAATGAAGTGGAGCATCAGGTTAAGGCCTGGGCGGTTTTTCACTATACCTGTAAGCATCTTTTCACCTATTGATGGCGGAACTCCAATGCTTCATCAATGCCTTATGGATATTCATTTGATAGTATTGTTGTAATTCAGAAACTGTTGCATTCTTATTTTAATTCAGGAAGAGCTAAGAGCACCACAGGAATCACAGCATGGAGATGCAGTCATGGAGGCCACGATCAAGGCCCGTTGTGGTTCAGTTTTGGGAACAGGATCGATACTTAAGATGTATTTCTTTCCTGGCCAGAGGACTTCTAGCCATATACAGATTCATGGAGCACCACATGTTTACAAGGTACTAATCTCACCGTCTTGGTTAGATTATCTGAGATTATATACATCAAATGGATTATTTTGGTTAATTCTTTACTTATATATTTTGTCATCGACATGAAGAAGGCATTACACCAATGAGATTAAAAAATCAGGAGGAGATAGCACCCTTGCCTAGTCGTAAATGTTTCACTTTAGCATCCAACATAATCTAGCTCTGATCATATTCACCTCTTAATCTTTTTAGCATGGTTATATTCTGTGTAATTTAGTATTATAATAATACCAGGGCACAGTTGTATGCTTACACATATATATACACATTAAGCCTAAACTTCTTTATGCTTCAGGTGGATGGATATCCTGTTTACAGCATGGCAACTCCAACAATTGCTGGTGCTAAAGAGATGCTAGCATATTTAGGTGCCAAACCTAAGCTAGGCGGACGTGTTACTGGGAAGGTGATATTGACTGATCTCAGAGAAGAAGCAGTTGTTTACATCAATGGGACCCCATTTGTCCTCAGGGAGCTTAATAAGCCTGTCGATACACTCAAGCATGTTGGAATAACTGGTCCAGTGGTGTGCCATCATTAATATTATTTTATGTTAAGCCTGTCGGCGTCTTTGCGTCTTTATCTTACTTGTTATTCGCAGGTGGAACATATGGAAGCACGGCTAAAAGAAGATATAATATCTGAGGTGAGACATTCTGGTGGTAGAATGCTTTTACATCGTGAAGAATTTAATCCCGAAACAAATCAATCCAGTGTTGTGGGATATTGGGAGAACATTTTTGCAGATGATGTGAAGACGCCAGCTGAAGTTTATGCTGCCCTAAAGGATGACGGGTATGATGTCAGTTACAAGAGGATACCGTTAACTAGAGAGAGGGAGGCGTTAGCTTCTGATGTTGATGCAATCCAGTGTTGTAAAGATGAGTATGTACTATAACCACTTCTTTATACAATCCACATTTTGCTTCTTTAGCCGCTAGTTTAACTACTGGTCTGATTGGTCTATTTGGTAAAGGAATTGAAGAATGATTTAACTTGGAAGATGACTGCTTCAAACTGCTATTGTTGGTCTTACTAGTAGGGCATGGCTACTATGAATTTAAACAGTAATTTAGTTTTAGGAGGAAGCTTATTTCATTATAATTTTCAATTTTGAATTGATTTTTGCGGGGATGATCTTAATTGTCTATCTTTTTTCCAGTTGTGCAGGGAATTACCTATTTGTTTCACACACAGGGTTTGGAGGAGTTGCCTATGCAATGGCCATTCTTTGTATTAAAGTCAAAGCAGAGGCAAACTTCACAGCACAGATTCCACAAGGCCCAGTGATGGCTGAAGAGTATCTGCCATCACAATCGTCTGATGAAGAAGCACTCAAGATGGGTGATTACCGTGACATACTAAGCCTAACAAGAGTTCTCGATCACGGTCCACATAGCAAAGCAGATGTGGACATTATTATTGACAAGTATGTTGTCCCACTATAATTTTGTACTTTTGAGCATTAAAGGTGTTAACAATTTTTGATCGTTAGAAAGAAAATATTACATTGTGTTAACCCGTTGACTGGTCTCTGCTTCGGTTAGAACCTATGTTAGACTGCATTTGTTTGGCTATGCATCATTTAATTTTGATTCCGTATCATTTGCATCGCCAAGGTCAGTCTTATTTGGCATATTGTCATTTGTTGTGCAGAGTTTCTTACTTCTCTTCCACAGGTGTGCAGGTGCAGGGCATTTACGTGATGATATATATTGTTACAGTAAGGAACTCAGGAAATTTCGTGATGGGGATGATGAACATCGTGCACATCTCAAGGATATGGGAATGAAGGCTTTAAGGTTGATTTACACGTTACCAACTTATGACCATTGGCTAATTTTCTTTCCTCCTTTCAGTAAATGTGTTATATTTACTTGGTGACTAGTGATGACCATGTTGTTCCTTCTTTTCCCTTATCTATTCCCCAACCAAATTCTTTACTTTTTCCGGTACGAAGGCATAACCAGTTTCCTTTGTACATCTACAGGCGATACTTCTTTCTCATCACATTCAGATCCTACCTATACTGCACCAATGCAGCTGAAACAAGGTTCAATTCGTGGATGGTTGCGAGACCTGAATTGGGACATCTTTGTAATAATCTCAGGATTGATAAATAAAATATACTTGTAGCTTCAAAAATCCAAATGTATGCATGTACAGCTAGTCAGCCTGTGGTAGTTTCTCCAATGTACAGCTAGTCAGCTTTTGGTAGTTTCTCCATCAGTGACTTCGCTGTGTTCCCTTTATCCTTCGTTGCATGTATAGGTGGAAAATAGGCATAGTGCAGTTGATACGTAACCATAAAATCAATGAAACCTGATCTGTTCCTTTGCATGTCGAAGTTGGGCAATTTTGCCGATCCGAGCCTGTGGGCCGTGGGGCAACTAGGTTTTGCATGTTTAATGCCAATGATATTGGACCTTGGAAGCTTTTACTCTCCGCCATAGCAACAATAGAACTCCTGCACAGTTACATTTGCGACTCCCGTTTCGACCTGTTTTTTTTTTTTTTTGAACACTCTACTTACAAGAGGAGCTAGCAAGGAATCGAACCTGAGACCTAACCGAAATCAAGCCTCGCTCTCAACCATTGAATCACACCCCTTGAGGGTCCGTGTCGACCTGTTTTATATTGTAATAATACTACAATCAGATTCTGGTGTATCATACATTAACCATAAGCATGTTTTCTTATCATTGTAGTCTTCCCGTTGATGTTCCTTTTCTTTTAAATTGTTTTTGTGGCATGCTCTCCTCTAACAATTGTAAAGATTAAAGAGTAGCCTTCAAAATAGATAGAATCGGCATCAGAGTAAATGATAGTCACACTCACTGAAATGATTAATTCTTCTTATCCCCCAATACATGTCCATGAATATCAGAAGGTAATACTGTCAGACAAATCAATCTCATTGTTAAAACTTTCTATTGTGAATTATATGACTAACGATTGTGAAGTCTTTTAGATTGCTGAGCTATAACATTGGCAGTTGAAGGGCTCTCTTCAAGGACAACCTCGTACCCATCGCCAAAGCTGTCCATTCCTTGGGCCAAAAGTTGCCAGAAAATCCCACCAGTAAAAGCCCTACCACCTTTGACACTGTTATGTATGATATCATATATCTTCTGGAAATAACCATCTCTTGTTTGAATGGTGAACCCTGGAAGTTTTGAAGACTTGCCAAACTCCCCTATCATAAGTGGTTTTCTGAGCACTGAATCGGCGTCCATGGTGTGTACTTGGATCCATCTGTCCACAAAAGCGTCTTGTTCCTTCTTGTTTGCGTTGGGCAACCTGTGTCATGTTCCATTCATATGATATGAGGTCATGAATTGTACGAAAATTGTGAACGGAGTTAGAAGAAGGCTTACCACGTTTCTGGGTAGAGGTGAATGGTTGCATAATCTATCTCTGGGATTTGGTTGTTCAAGATAAAATCAGACCCATATGTGATGTTGCCAGGATTGTTCTGCTTCCCTGAGTCCCCGTAAAACCCTTCAAGTCCTATTTCCAGAAGATGATTGCTGTCGACCGACTTGAGGTATGCTGCCACTTCCTTGATCCAATCCTTCAAGAATCACAACACAAGCCATCACAAGGAAGAATATAAAAGTCACAGAAAAGGTATACGTAACTTGATAGTTATACTGGAAATGGGAGATACGTGGATTACTCAGAAATGACCTGAATTAGGACTCCAGAGGGGTCATCGGAACGAGGTTCGTTTATAAGCTCCCAAGCGAAAATTGTGGGATCATCTTTGTATGCCATTCCAGTTATAGTGTTGATTCTCGTGAGCACAGTCTGTCAAAAGAGAGAACTCGGAACAAACAAACAGTTAGAACATGACACTCGCCAATCATGCAAGCTAAAGAGTAGAGAACGATGTTGATAATGGTTAAGTAGGTTTTCTGAATCTTCCTAGATGGTCAGAAAAGCACAGGTTTTCCGTGCATGCTTGCCTAATCCTAACAGGACGTCAAAACACAAATGCATAACCTTCACGAGTCAACTAACGAACCTCTAGATGGAAAGCCTGCCAAGACTTGGAAACGTATGTTACTCACCAGTAGACGGAAAATTAAGAACTTAAAGGATTGGCTATACCTTGACATGGTTCTTGTAATATTGTCTGATGAGAGGATTAGAATAGAAGTCGTCGTCGCTACTCACTTGCTCACCTCTTTCCCTTGCCCATTGAACATATTGATGTCTACCTCCAAAATCTTCGTAGTTGTTTATTAAGCCCAGGATCACATAAATCCCATATTTTCTGGCTTCAGATATCACCATGTCCAGTCCCTGAAATAAATTAACACAAGAAAATTAGGAAGGAGATAAAAAGAAAAAAGGGAATAGACATCGTAATTTCACGTGATCAAGCGAGCCTAGTTGAGAACTGAAATATCTATTAAACTCTAACTTTAGCTTGCAGAGTTCACACAGCTTCTGTGACAATTACCTTGAAAGTCTCTTCATCGTAGTGACCTGGAGAAATCTGAAGAGGTCTACTGTTACCTCCATCATTGTAAGCCCAAGTTCTAGCAATGTTCATACCATACTTGGAGGCCTGTTGGAACGCAGACCATACTTTATCTCTTGTCGATTGATCAGAAGCCATGTACATCAGCCAATATGCATTGAAGCCATTTAAGTAGAGAGGCTTATCATTTACTACAAAATTGTTTCCTTTTGTTCTGACAAAACCAGGCCCCGATGCTTGGGACTCAGAAGCTTGGCTATTCCTATGTCGGAAAACAACCAGAAAGATGAGAAACAGATAGGCGTTTAAACTTCTCCTGCCCACCATGGCTAAAAACAAGGAAGGTTGTTCAATCAGAAGCTTGAACATGCACTAATGGACACTCTTTTAGTTTATGTAGAAAGGGGTAGGGATGCAGAGTTACAAGCTGTCAATGGTCTATAACCAATAAGAACTAGAGTTTATTGTCCTTTTCCATTTTGGTAAGATTGATAAATGCATCCAAATCTCAATCTTTAATTTGAACTATTCTTTAGTTTTCAATTTATTTTAATGATTTTTGTTATGAATTTATTAATTAATATGTTAATTTTTATGATTTATTAAGTTCTTATAAATCAAAATAAATCAATTAATTTTTATTTAATAATTTTTTAATTAAACTTTAAATTATTTGATAATAAGAATAATATTTTTCAATCATATTTTAAACTCCTTAATTTTATTTAATTTTTAGTCAGTTTTATGACAATCTAATATCGGTTAAATCTTTTAAACCTTAAATTTTGATATAATGTTTAAAACATTGAATAAATGTAACTTTTCACATGTTTAATTGCTAATAAATTTATTAGAAAGTTGTCATTATTTAAAATTAATTGCTAAAGGTCTTATTAAAACAATGAATCCAAAATTAAATGACAACATTAAATATCATGTTTTGGATTTTGAAGAGTATCCTTGAATTACAATCCTAGCTCTAAACGGGTGCAGATCTTCTGTACCCCTTATTCTATGCTCTCTGTCTCCTTTTAGTCTCAACCATCCAATTTATTACATTGGATAGTTGAGATCAAGGGGGTACTGAGTAGGTCCAGAATAAGGGGTACAGAAGATCTGTACCTTTTCTAAACACATGCAAGAAAAGAAGTCCACTTGATAATTTGTGATTATCATACATTAAATACTTATTTCTAGTCAATTATACCAACTAATAGATCTTTTGTTTCGTAAATTACTCAACTCAATCTATTTCTTATTGGCAAGTTATCTCCAAAATGAATGCACCCATTAATGCTTCTTGTTGACGGAGATACACCGTACACTAGGCTCCCCAAAATTTATAAAAATTAAATATTTTTAATTTTTCAGAGTTATTTAAAGTTTAGCGGTGCACTGGGCCTTTCAAAATTTAAATATTTAAATATTTTGGCCCTTCTATCGCAAATTTCTGACTCCGTCACTAGGCCTTACCACTGTAAACTAAAATTTGGGATATCACGAAATAGGCTAAATTAATAATCTTAATAAATTAATAAGATATTAATTTTCTGATCTCTCTTGTTCTATTCATAATTATATATTAATAATTTACTAAAATCACAAATATATGCATATTTGACAATGATATTTGTTATTTAAGTGTAGTTAGATTCCATATTTTATTTTTTTACAATAATTATACTAAAATTCTTGGACTTAATAATTCATATTCAATTAATTAGATTCATAAAAATACAATAATTTTTATTTAATTCAATATTTGTTTATCAATTTTCAATACAATCTATAAATTAATAAAATTTACATGATCCTAACATTATTAACTTATAGCTTTTACTATATGTTCAATTCCTATCTGCAAATGGTATGCCAAAATAAAAAAGATTAATTAATCATAATTTGCTAGAGATTTCATTTTGTATATCAAAATTCTCATATTATAGTATAAAAGGCAACTTATAGTTTGGAGAGATCCGACAGCACGTAATTTTAACCTAAATGAATAATAATAAAACTAAAATTAAGATAACCTTATGTATGGATATTACATAAAATATCCCCACATAAACACTTACGACATGCAATTACTTGGCTTAGATTCCTACCAGTGTTAGGCCATCCCTAGTCAAGTTCATATTGTTCACACTATACATGACAAAGAGATGGACATGGCAAAAGTTCAAGGACCAAAATCACATCATTACCATACCACACGAAAGGTCATCCTTTTGCACCTGCTGTCTGACCGGAAAAGAAGATAAGAACAGCCTGTGTAGTAGGTGTCTGAGATGTGTAGTTGTCGAATCACACGCTGAAACCTATGGTTTCTACAAGTTAGTGTAAGTATCTCAGGTTGTTCAGAAAGTCCATAAGCTAGGACGAGCTTATGCAGCCTAGGTTTGTTTCACTCGGGGAATTAGGAAAGCGACGCGTATATGTCTCTCTGGTGCCAAAGGTGCAGTAACCGTGTCAGTGTCAATAATTAAAACTATGAGATAAGGTCCTTTTGGTTTGTCGCCACTTGTGTTTCGTTTGCACTGATGATGCTGAACTTGTCTTCATGTAGCTTGAAACGAGGTCTACAGGAAGAGTGGTTAACATCGAGTCCTGAGTAGAAAGTGAGGCTCCTCAAAGTGCCATATTCTTGTTTCATCTGTTCAACCAGCAGCCAAATTATGCAGCAAAGAAAGAAATGGCTCACATTGGTTCTGCGAACGAGACACTTATGTTCTTGGATTCACGAGGGTAAAGATTCTGGATTTCCCGTGCTGCTTCCAGAAAGTACACAAAGTCCTCCCGAGGAATGTTATTCCTGTAAAACAACGCAGGCGGCTATGGCGTAAACACTCTGATACTTCGATTGTTTAAAGATAGAGATACGAATATATCACCCACTCAAATAAAGCACTTTTTTTAAAAAATAAAAGGAATAGAAAAATCGAAACAAATTATATGATTAAACAAACTCTAGACATATCTCTAAAAGTACAGAGCGACACCTTATAAGTGCAGTAATAAAAGTAGTAATAGTTAATTCAAAATATACAGTAAAATTGGCAAATCAGTCGGTACATCGGTCCCTCTCTTTATAAATATGATGAGATTATAAGTATGATGAGATAAAACTACCCAATTCTAAGCAATCAACTCTTTGTTACCTATAACTAGAGGATTGTGAGACATTGCCAATTGAATTGAGGAGGACAGGATATTGATCATCACTAAAAAATTCATTTCCAATTCAACTCGACGATATCGAAAATCTCAAGCAAGCATGAGATCGGAAAAAAAACTCCCCAAAGTTTAGTAAATATAAAGGACTACCAACCAATATTTTGTACAAAATCTTCGAGCCAAGCACCTGAACTATCACGAATAAGACCACCTGTTGTAACAAAAGAGGACGAGCTTTTGAACGCACATATATATTCAACTGCACCTTATCACGGAGTCCAATTCCTATGTCCAGTTTTATGGTGTCTTATTGTGTCCAGTGAATCTCAGCTATTTATTAATACGAGCCTCACGTTTATTTATATGGGCCCATATGAGATCCGCATAAATGAATGACTGAGATTTACTAGACACAATAAGACACCATAAAAATTGGACAGAAGATCTGGTTCCCCTTATCACGGGGAGGTTTACACCAACCAATAAATTCCTCGCGTCAGGTCAAGCATATTTTTCATTGTAAGTACATAAATCATTTGGCCTAACCCGACGTCGTATAAGGCACGCTCTCCCGTGAAATCTTAAGAGAGTTGAAAGACGTTCTAATTTAAAAACCGTAGCATTCAAAACTCTGTTTTTGCGTTTGGAAGTATGCTTCTCCTTGACATTCTCACCGTTTGCCGCCACTAAGAATCCCAGAGTTTCGATCGGTGATCTCAGGTATACCTAAATATCTTTAGGTAGGTATGACTGCAAATTGATCGTTCATTAGCTTGAACTTTTGATATAACTTACTTGTTTACTGATTATACCAGTTGATAAGGGACTGATATTTTTATGTAGTTTTTAACTGTAACTGCATAGATGGGGAATGAAACCGTCGAGATCGTGACAAAGCGCATGAAACTTGGAGTATTACTTTGCTATTCCTTTTGCATTTTCAGTTCTCAATGCCTTTCAGGTTGTGTGGGAATGTTTTTCTTGTTTCATGCTGCAACAAGCATTTTACTATATGCTATATTTCCTAGAATGAAGAGAAGGAACGTGGATTAGGGGATGAAGCAGAGCCAGAAAGTATGGAGAAGGAAGAAGATGAAACAAACATTGCGGGTTCTGAGGAGATGGAGTTGAATATTGCGCGGATTCTTGAGAAAATTGAACAATTTACCCAAACGGTATATCTGATATTACAGAAAAATAAAATATGGTAACTATAGCTGCTAATGGTTTTGGTATTTTTCATGCTTGGTCATTCATTTTGTGCAAGGTATCTGAGTTGTTGGAATCAACAAAAGCCATGTTTAAGGAGCTTAGTAATGAATTTGAAGATAGGTTGATTCTGTAAGTTTGTGAGAGCTCTGTATCTTTTAAGAACAATGGTTGATTTTATTTTTTATTTTTCATTTTTTAATTTTCGAGTTTTTGTGGGTATGTCGACAGGTTGCATAAGGAACAAATGGAGAAATGGCAGGAGGAGATCAAAGAACTTCGATTGCTTGATGCTTCAAATGAGGAGACCAGTGCTGTTCTCAGTAATGCCAGATTTTTACTTCAGAACCCTAATGTTGACTCATGAAGGTAGCCATTGAAGTGGCTGTATCAATCCAATTTTCTCAGGTGACAGGATCATATACAGGAATATGCTTATAAAATGTATGATGTAATACAAATGCATTGTGTTGCGTAAAGAAGTATTTGTGTTCTTGAAGTAGGGTGGTAACTGAAAGAGACTTCATTAAGCTCAGGGGCATAGCTCGCTGGATAATTCATGCTTGAGCTCATCTAAGAAACTTGAGATCTAGATTAGTAAATCGTTGGAGACCGAGATACATATGCATAACTAGGGTAATAATCAGCCCTATTCACCAACTCTCCCAGGACAACCTAAGAGTTGGAGGAAAGTAAAGAAAATGAACGGTTGAACTATCTCACCTTGGTTTTACTAGAACTTGAATCTTAAGCCTGAACTGATAGTTCAGCTCCTCAAGAAGTACATATGAGCTAGTTGGGAGCTTTTTCTAAGCTGTTTGGTTCTCGGGGCAGCGGGTTTAAGTCTAATTTGAATAGTTTTACTGCGACTCATTTGGTGAATCCAGTTCAACTGGTGGCGTTAACCCCAGCATGAACTCGTGTTGCATTTCGTTTATATACTACTGCATCAGTGTTGTTATCAGCAGGTTTGGACGAAGCACTATCATCCTGTTAATTTTTCTACTTATGCAGCACAGGATGATCTGCATGTAACAACTAGTTGAAAGATAGGGAAATAGAATCAACGACGGACAAGTAAAAGGATGGCATTGGCAGGGGAGGAAGAGAGAGCTCATAAGCTGAAACAATGAAAGGAACTTCATGAACTGTAGGGTTACATATTTCTAAGCAATTTGGACAAGCCAGACTTCTAATTAAACAGGAAATTGAAGATAGAATACATAGGAGAAGAGAACGGAAGCAAAAATTGTTGCCAGTTTCGTGAGGTGAGCATAGAGATAGATACATGACGAGACCTTGGACCATGTTTTCATGGTCAAATGTGTCTTGTTTCAATCCAGAGTTGAAACGCAGCGTTTCAACACGTGTTTGTACTCTCAGTTGATTTCGAGCTCTCTTTTTCGTCCGGTCATATTAGGTTGGCCATGGACCAACTCTGATCTGAAGTCCCAATCTAAGTCTATAATGTTACCTAAAATTAAAAATTAAATTTGAAAAGCTTGAATTTTTAAATATGAACAAATCAATTTTAAGTTTTTGAGTTAACTCCACCCAGATTCATATTATTTTTTACAATTAATTTGGTTTAAAAAATTATAAAATTTGAATTTAGGTTGGTCTTGTTTAGACTTAGATTGTCCTTTGAATTTTAAATTTAGATAAAGCATTACCATCTTTTTTTTTTTTGTTAAACCATCCGATATCTGACGCTACACAGAACCACACAGAAAGAGGAGCCCCAGTCACTCCATCACACCACTTGCAGGTCAGTACCAACTAATTTGGCAGCCCTAATTGATATGGATATTAATTACTAGGACCCCTCTACTTACAGCAACATTCTAGCACAAGTACAGCTACTCATCTGAAATAGACAATGAAAGACACATCTTACCAATTAAATTAGATTATTTATCTATTAGCCACAGCCTTGTTCACTACGAAATGCATCTATTTGTGTTAAAGCAACCAAAGCTGGTTGCTGATTTTTTGGTCTTTTGCTTTACCTTGGACCCAATTATATTCTGTAATTTTGACAGGGACAACAACATTTGTCTGAGAAAGTTCCTCTGGACATGACTATGTGCTTTGTTCACCAAATCCTCTGGGCTTTCCTTCACTCATTTACGTATCATTTCCATGTGACGTTACTCGAAATCTAACAAATACATAAGACCTCGAACCATACCTTGAAATATTAAAAGATGCTTAATAGTTTTGTCGCTAAGGTAAAAGCAAGCAAGCAGGCGTGGAGAAATGCAGCTGAAATCCTCTGTCCCATTTCTTCAGGCCTACCCTATCTCCTTTTGATCAAAGCTATCCATTTATATAAGACCCACATAAATGGATGACTTGGATCAAAGGGACAGAATTGAGCATCTAGTCCGAAGAAATGACAAGTTAAAGTCACTCCTATCCATTACACAGGTTTATGTGGTAGATGCATTAATTATTTTGCTTCGTCTTTAGTTTTAATTATTCAATCACACAGTACTTAATTGTAATCATATTTTGTAGGACCACAAATAATTGTTGCCATAAGATAAAAAGATAACTACAAGTTTCCAATTGCATTATTGTCAACAAAAAAAACAAAAAACAAAACAAAACAAGTTTCCAATTGCATTCCAACACCCCATTTTTCTTTTATTAAACAAATACCCAAATATTTCAAGAGAAAAACAACTCCTCAATCTTAGGACTTCTTAGGAGCGAACCTGGATTTGATCTTCTCCACCTCTTTGGTTCCAATTTGGAAGGCCTTGGTCAAAACGTTGTCAGGAACAGCTGGAGTTGAACCAAAAAGTGTCATGGGCAGGGCCTGAGTTCCTGGTAGTTGACTATTAAATGCTGAGAGTACGGAGGCTGGTTTGTCTTGGTTGTTCTTCTGGAAGTGAACGAGGCCTCTAGGAAACACAAAGATCTCACCTATTTTGATGTGCTTGGAGATCAACTTGTTTGCAGTGGTGATGAACCCGACGTCCAGTTCACCTTCGAGAACGAAGATGATTTCAGTGGCTCGCGGGTGTGTGTGAGGTGGGTTAAGACCCTGTGGTGCGTAGTCGATGCGAGAAAGCGACACACCTTGCGTATTCAGGCCTGGAATTTTCTCCACATTCGCTGCTGTCACTAGTGAACCCACAGTGTTGTTGATCACTCCTGGTTTTGCTATACCGTTGAAGAAGAAATCATCTTCCGAGACATCCGCATCAGGTTTACATGTAAACCCATTTACCTTAGTACCTGAAAGTATAAGAGATTTCTCTCTAATGAGTTCAACATAACAGACTATGGCTACAAGAACAGAAACAAGAAAGAACCTTTTTTTTTTTTTAATTTACCTGAAGAAGGATTAGCTACGCAGATATCTTGAAGCGAGTCAGGATCGTACGAGGTTACGACGGAGGAGATTGCGGCGAAAAGGGCTAGATATGAGAGAAAAGCCGCCATAGAAGAGACTCTAGATATGATGCCAAATATAGAAAGGAACACGTTGAATTGTGGTGCAGATGTAGAGGTAGTCGCTGTATATTTATATCAATAAGTTTAAAGATGTAATCGTGGAAGATTAATTAGTATCCTGAGATCGAAGCTGACGTGATACCAAAGCATGAAAAAGGCATAAAACTTGAATGCAAAGAAAATTAAACGCAAGAACTGTTGTTTTCATAATGGAAATCCGGGGTTTTCCATGGAAACTGACAACAAAAATGATATAAAAGTCACCGTGTAGAATAAATTTATCAGCGTACAATATAGGCTGTGATTAATTAAAAGCAAAAGACGCGAATAAGCAAAGCATTGATGGAATTTGATGACATGTGGCAAACGGGAACATGAAGTTTTAGGTCAATTGGAGAATCAAAAGGACCATCAAGAGACAAATCAACCAAACCAGAAACAAGGACATGGACCCTTGAGATGGGACATCGCTACTACCGCACTTGGACCTATTCTTTCGACGAAATTCATATGGTTTCAAAGAAGTAAAGAAATTATACATAAAAAGTACGAAGTAAAAGAAAAGTTTTGGTTAACTTTTCGTGCACTGTAGAAGTAGAAGTAAAATAATAGCAAGGAGTTGTAGGTTAAGCAGCTACGTCGCAGGAGTGGTTGAGATTGGGCCTGCCTGCCTGTTATCTGTTGTTTCTGTTTTCATGCGAAACTTACTTTAATGTACAGAAAGCTGTGTGTTCCCACCACATGGTTATCGGCAGGCAGTCTCGTGGGATGGACTAAACTGTCAGAATTATGAGTTAAGCTCAACACAGATAAAGGTTTTAATTAGGGAGCAGCTATTGTTACTGCGGGTAAACTAATTAGAGACTAGCACGGTCAGTGATGTGGCAGGTTTTTCCAAAATCTTGGCAGCGATTCGCTTTTAACAACAGAATTATGAGAAGTCCACTCGAGCCTCACACTGGCTTGGTCGAGGGGTTATGGCAGTATCATCTTAGAAGTGAACTCTTTAGAAGTCATTAACATTCTATCATCTCCCATTATCATGATTGATCCGAATCATTTCTTGTTGGCAGGTATTCGCGGTTTACTCCACCAAAATTAAGAGGTCACCTTCCAGCACGTGCACCGCGAAGAGAATTAGAGTGTCGATAGTTTAGCCGTGTTAGTACCCATGGCTTGACCAGTCATTCATTTTCTTTAGGAGTCTCTGCTGCCTACTCAAACTCTCTATCGAAGGGGTAGACAAGGCGCAATGTACAGTAAAACATTGCGTTAGTTTATCTTTATTGATGTCTTATTTCCTTTTCCCTTATAAAAAAAAAAAGTGCAAAGTACATAGCTTTATAAAAAGTGAACTTCAATGGGAGATTTTAGTTTTTTTGTGTTGTGGATGCTCAGAATAGCCAATGTCAAAGTAACACCTACTTTGATTACTACAGTCAAAATCCCAGATTCCCTGCAATAAGCAAGAGCATGAAACATGCAGATGCGTCCACTCTGCCTACAAATTTGTACATGGCACACAGGATACGATATATTTTAATGGAAGACATCACTACCAACAGCTTTTCCCTCACTCATATCAAAGCCCAATTCCAAGGAGCTTTCACCTGACAAACAAAACCATTGTTGTTTATGTAATAATTAGGATTAATGAATTTTAAAAATTCAATCTGGTTCTGCCTGAACTTGATGGGGCTGGATGTTGCTACTTGGATCCATAGTTCTGACAGATCTTGCTGTAAAATACCTGCAAAACAATGAAAAGCACGCCGGGGGTTGTTTGCCGGCAGGCCCCTCCGACGCTCAAGTCAGTCTTTTGGTGAGGGTTTTGGTGGCTAAAATTAGAGAATATAAGGGTTGTAATGTTGTAACTGTATCATGGAAAAGTAGTACCTTATATATGGAATATCTGCTAGGTTTAGGTCTTTACGTAGGTCTTTACGTTTGTATGGGAGACCATTACCTACGGATGGGCCGTCGATGTCTGGGCCTGGGATTGGGCCTAACATGGCCGACCTACCCACAAGCCCCCCTACTCCTCGAGTCTGATCAGGGAGAAGGGTCGAAGAAGTACTTTAGGATTGTGCGGCTCATTTTCGTGGCAGCTCGTGATAAGGCCGGTCGATCGGAAATCAATGTCCTATGCGTAATAGCTTCTGCTATGACAGAAGACCGATCGGACATCTACGCCTAGTGCACGATAGTTCGGGCTAGGAACAGGACGATCGGTTGACTCGTGCTAGGAATGGGCGATCGATCGGGTGTCGATGTGTTGTCGCAACACTAGGTCTAATTATTACTTGACGATGCGTATCTTCTGGGCGCCGTTCAAAATTTGAAACGATGCGTCCTTTTAACTGCCGCGCAGCTGTCATGAGCTGTCACACGTGTCCTTTCGACTGTCACGCCGCTTCGGGTCTTTAATGACCCTAATTTACCGCAGCTCATATTTTTCCACGTGTTCAACTTCGGCTTGGATTTCACCACGTGTTCAACGTCGATTGGTACTCCCGTTCAGTTGATAC
>JANZLH020000160.1:961532-977793 GCA_026770325.2 Erythroxylum fimbriatum | reverse complement strand
GACTTTAGTTGTAATTTTAATAAAATCCAAGGATATGAAAAATAAGATTTTTCATATAAAAGGAAAAATTAGAAAAAATGAAAGCTAGCACTTCTAACAAGTTTTTCCTCTAAAATTTGATTTGAGTTTTTCTCCGAAAAGACCTGTGGATACCGTTAGTGGCCGGACGATTGAACGGCTCGTGAAATTGACAATTTTCGGAGAAGCAAGATATTGTATCGGGAAATCAGAAAAAGGTTAGTTTAACTTTGTCAATTTCTTATTTTATGTTTCGAATTTAATTCTGTTAAAGTTGATTCTGTGGAAAATTTTAAATTATTTCCGCTGCGCTTCGATTTGATCTTACGTATATTTTCCAACATCACAACCATGCATGGAGAGGTTAAGTCAAACAACTTTGATACCTAATATTTGGGTGGTTATGACGTATTGCTAGACATCATTCTTGATCTATGATTATAATTTGTTTGATTGGAGAATTAAAGATAAGTTTAAAAGAGTTTTAATTTATTTGATTCTAATTGTGAATTATAATTATAAATTATAATCATTGTCAATATATTAGGAACCTAATGGGTAATACATTAAAGAGCAACTTGTGAAGGAAAAATCAATTTTAATTAAGTTTGACTTAATTACAAAGTTTGAAAAACTTTAGGGATCAAATATGAGATATTTGATTTTATTAAAATTAAATTAATTATAATTATAAAGTGATTTTAATTAAAAATAAAAAAATCCCAATGATTTTTCTATTAATAGGGAGAAAGTTTAGGAGCTAGCACTCTTGTTCTTCCTCTCAAAATTGATTGAGAAGTTGTTCTGTGGATACTGTTAGAGGCTGAATTATTGAACAGCTCATGGTTGACACAGTGAAAATTTTGTCTAAGATTTCAACAGGAAACATGAATCAAGTATGATTTCCTACTTTACAATTCGTGTTTTTATTCAAGTTATGCAATTATCGAGATCCGATCGGAATCTGTAAAAATTTTGTTTTTCTGCTGCGCCCGTGATTTTCTCACAGTTGGATTCCAATAGTTGCCTTATATCTGTTAAGAATATATGATATGTCAATTAATAAATCGATTCTTAAGTAGATTTTGTATGTTATATCCTAAGTCATATCTCACATTTTAATCTTCTTTTATCTTATTTACTTCATCATATCACAAATGTATTCAATTCTCTTACTAAGAGTCGGTGACCACCTTTGAATATTTTTTTTTTAGTCTTATGCGACCCACCAATCAAAATGACCTTTCTTTGTTCTAAATTCTTTTAAATTGAATTTAATTTACTTTCCTATAATCGTCCTATAAGATCGTATCACACGTGATCTTTTAGTAAGATTCTAAAGTAACAAACCTTAAATTTAATTTTTAAGAATTAGAAAGCAATAAGGATATACTATGAGGTTTATTTGTTCTTTACAGTCTCACACGATGTAAATTGAGATCTTATGACTTATATTAATCACTTTTCATGTAGTAATAATCATATGCTATAATAGTAACTCCTTTTTATTTGGAGTGTATGTCTTTTATTAATACAATACTGTATAGATATTGGTTCAAACATACTTAATATTTAACATGAGTTCACAAGTCTTCTATTAAATCTGTCTTTTTGAACTCTCATTTGGCAACTTAAGAAAGATACAATAACCATTTGATCATTCTAAACTAATTTTCTTTAGACTTATTATCTAAATTGACATTTGTAGTTTAAGTTTCTTGCGCTTACTCTTTATTATCACCCTAATAATAAACTTAAAGCTTGTCTTATTTTTAGTCATCATAAATATTAGAGTTGATTGCTTGTGTGAGAAGGCCAATCTTTTGTCTATCTGGTATGCTATTTGATTCATGTGTAAAATATGTCATATAAACATATTTCATAATCAATTATTGCACAATATTTATTACTTAATAAACAATGTCAACTTATAAACCTATTTAAACATGACAATACAATGAATGAAAATACATGGAGAAGTGTTTATTAATGACATTTTAATATCTATGTATCCTAGTGACTTCATATATCCAATATATGTATCTCGAGAAGTTAGTTTTGTCATAGGGTTTGCCACCATATCTTACGTAGATATATACTTCATATTCACTTTACCTCGTGCAACTATATCTTTCACATAATTGTACTTAGTTTTATATATTTTGTTTTACAATGAAATTTAAGGTCTTTAGTATAAGTGATTATTGCTTGACTATCATAATTGATTATTACTGGATTAGTCATGCTTTTAGTGAGTCCCAAAGTAACCAATAATCGTTTAAGCCACATAACATCTTGTATTGCTGCTAAAAATGCTATAACTTTAGCTTCTATTATAGATAACACAATATAAGATTATTTCTTACTTTTCTATGATACAACACCATTATTAAGCAAAGAAATAATTCTGTAAGTAGATTTTCTATCACTTAAATCTCTTTCCCAATTTGCATAGTTATACCTTGTATATGCAAGTTAGTGCCATAAGAATATAATGCATAATCAATAATCACTTTTATATACCTCAATATTATCTTTGCTACTTTATAATGTGTTTGTCCTAGATTTGGAAAATATTTGCATGCCATTTCAATAATGTAATTTGTCTTTGTACATATCGTATCATATGTGAGACTTCCAACTATATTAAGATGGGGAACTTTCTTCATTTGTTCCCTTTCTTGTGGTGCTATTAGACAAAACATCTTGTTTAGACCTTCCCCTTTAGTAATAGGATTTTCAATTGCTTTACAATATTGCATGCCAATTTATTCTAAAAATATGTTGAATATTATTTGTATGAGGAAGTGACAATAATCTCTTTGAACGGACTATTGAAATCTTATCTCCATAAATATATATAGTTTAACCAATGTCTTTCATCTCGAATTCGAATTACAACAATCTTTGATTGTCTTAAAAAACTCATAGTCATTACAAGTAATCAAAATGTCATTAACATAAAATGATAGAATTACAATTTTATATTCGGATCTCTTTATATATATAGTGGCCTTCATCAATGATATGAAATAATTACGTTATGAAAGTGAATGTACCACTACCTTAAGGATGACTTTAGACCATAAATCAATTTTAATAACTATGTTCTTAGCCTATCTCAATGAAACCTACATATTATTCCATATATTTTTCTTCTTCTAAATCTCAATTTAGAAAAGCAGTTTTTACATATATTTGATGTAATTCAAGATTCACGTGGACTATTATAGCCAGGATTAAAATGAAGTAAATTATTCAACAATTGAAAATGTCTCGTTATAATCAATTTCCTCTTTTTGTGTATATCCTTTAACTACGAGATGTGCTTTGTATCTTTCAATGCTACCATTAACCTTTCATTTTATTTTTATAACCATTTTTAATAGCTTTATACTCATTGGAGAGATTAACCAAGTCTTGTACTTAATTTTAGCTTAAATTAATCATTTCTTCTTTCATTGCCTTCATCCATTCTCCTTTAGCAGGATGATTTAGAGTTTTTATGTACATTCCTTAGCTCATCCTTTTCTTGTGGTATAGTCATATGAATTGTCCATTCTATTTTAAAATTATGTTAGGAAATTATTTCATAATTACTTCGATGTAAATGAGATTCATAAGAAACAGATTCATAAATGTCCTAGTTACTCCTACTCGGATAAGATGTAGTAGGTAAAATAGGTTATCTCATGAAGTGACATTGAGTTAATTCTTTAAATTCTAGACTGGTCCCACTCAAATAAAATCCCTCTTTACAATTCCCCATAATAGAATCATTATGATCAAGCGTTATATATAAAAATAGGTCTTTTCCTATTTCACCCTATTTTAGAAATCATTTTCTAAAAATATAACATCTCGTGATTCAATTTTATTTATTACTTTATCACCTCGTTTACCCATAAGGCATATCCTTTTAATTATCCATAGTATTTGATAAAAATACTTTCTTCCCTCTTAGGCCTAGTTTCTTATGTTTATAAGAGAGATTATGAACATAGGCAATATGCTCCTACAATCTTAAACTTTTTATGTCAAGTTTTATATTTGTTCACAACTTATATTGAGTGTTCATAATTGATTTTATGGGCACTCTCGATTAAATATATAAATGATTGTAGTAATACATCACTCGGATAAACGATTGGTAAATTTACTTATGTTATTATGGACCTAACTATTTCTAGTAACATTTTGTTATGCCCTTTCACAATGCCATTTTATTGTGGGGTTCGAGGAATATTTAATTGTCTTTCTATTCCTTTTTCACCATATAGAATCTTAAATCTATCAGACAATATTTTTTTCCTTGATCAGTTTTTAATGCTTTTATTTTTTGTCTAATTGATTATCTAGTAAATTTATATACTTTATGTAACCAATTAATACTTCTAGTTTATGAGAATTTAATAGACGTGACATAAGTAAGCATATTCATCTATAAATGTAATGAATAAACTCTATGCCATGCTTTTACATTCATTAAACCACATATATCATAATGAATCAACTATAATGGATGGGAAGATAGTGTTCCCTCTTCAAGTAACTTTCTTATTATTACTAGCTAGAAATAGTTCGCAAATAGATAAGTAATTTCTTATTATTACTAGCAAGTAATTTTCCTAAAGAGAAGTTCTTGGAGATAACAAGTGATGGAGCATAGAGTAATATTACTTGTTTTGTGTATTATTTCTTTATTGGGTGGTGAAGAGTCTGAGTAAGCAGTTAAAAGTAAGACAACTGTGTTTATGAGAAATATTTCCAAAGGTATAACATCATAGGTGGAATGATATTTAAGAAGTGAAAAAATATTATCTCGTCTTTTCAAAACATCTCTCATACAGAAGTTATTGTCATTGGTGCAGATTATATTTAGGAACAGGTGGAGGCGTTTCTCGGGTGAAAGAGACTTAGCCGACTAAATCTCAAAGTAGTAAATTTTGGTTGTTGACTGAACAGTTTAACTTATCAACCTAAAGTCTAAACACAGAGAGACATACGCAACAAATACGTACACCGCCAATTTTGAGATGCTGCATCACTTAATAGGTGATAAGATAGATACAAATCTTGACAATAATTGAGTAGGAAGACGCAGTAGATAAGAATGACTGAGTGAAGTATTTGGGTGGGAAAATACAGTACCATAAATAACTCTCTCGCTGAAGCAGATGGAGTCTTTTGTGTGTTTTCACTATTCATACTCATTTTTCTTTTTTCATGGGTCAAGATTTAGGCTTTCTCTATTTTTGCTTCACCATTTCTTCATCGTAATTATAAATGCTTCCTTTGCAATTTAAATGCTTGACGTCAAGTTTTTCATTTATAGTCGGAATGTTCAATTTTAGATAAAAGTCTTTAGTATTTCTATTGTCTTTATCTTCAAGACTATATCAGTATTGGAGGGAATAGCTATGAGAAAATTTCGGTGTGTGCATCATATACACACGGTGCAGAAAACAAAAAAGATTGTTTCGGGACAAGCAAATGAAGACAAAATAGCTATAAATTTACTTCTTGAAAAAAAATAAAATGACAAAAACATTAAAACTCGCTATAGGGAAATTATAAATTTACTTCTTTTTAGCAAGTTCTAGTTCAACTGGTCATTATCGATTTGAATATCTCACTGTGCATTTGCGCAGTGACTACCTGCTAGTACATACAGGGGCGGATTTAGAAATTTTTTTGAGTGGGGGTAAAATTTTATTTTTAATGGGGGCAAAATTTTAATAAGGATAAATTTTTTTTAAGTGGGGCAAGTGGGGGCACTTGCCCTCAATGTGCATCCGCCCCTGAGTACATATATAAAGTCATTAAAGCTCGATATGAAATTGATCTACTTATTTTGATCGGAAACCTGATAGGTAGAAAATCTTAATCAATTTTCCTCTTTGGATCTCTCTTTGTAAACAATATCATCAACCAATTATACATTTTCAAATTAGGAAAATCTAAATTCTAGAGCTACTTACTTAGCATTTCACTTTCTTGTTATGGTAAAGTACGTTGAGAGTAAAGCGATGCATTTCATTTCAATATCTACAAAAGCCAAACAATCTAATCTCCGAATATAGTTTTTGTACTAAGTTATTAACATATTAGTAACATGTGCTAGATCTTCTCCAGGCAAGAATTGCATTTGGGGAGTAACTACACTAATATAACGATGACACGTTTCATTTGTACCGTAATTTGTAAAATTTTGAGTATTTAAAAAAAAACAAAATTTTAGGAATTAAAAGTCGCTAACAAATAACTGAAATTATAAATAAATAATTTGACTAACATAATACTAAACTCATGTTCATAGCCTAATGAAATTTTGATTATCATAATTTACTCAAAAATCTATTTTCAATAATTAATTAAATTAATAATTATGACAATTTTCAATTATAATGAGAGTCAAACGTTGTAACCTTGTCTAATGTTATCATTACTTAGGACCATTAAAATCAATATTTTTTTGACAATACTCTTGAGCACTAATAAATATTTTAAGATATATTTCTAAAAAAGTTTCAGATATAGAAAATAGTTTAGTTAATATTGAATTTGATGGTTATAAAGACCGCTAAAATGATCAACCCTAATTTAAAAAATGTCATGTAAACTAGATTAGTAAAATTATGATTAGGATTAGTAATTTTATTTATTTATTGATGAATTAAAATTATTTTCATAACGTATAATATTTATTTGAACATTAAAATTAAACTTGAATTTTACCAAAAATTTAAATATAATTTGTCTTAAGCATATGGATTAAGACAAATTAAGCATATTGGTCCATCTGCAGGAGGCACAAAAGAATGATGAAGCGTCTTTGGTTGACATGTAGCTTTGAGGCTTTTGGTCCAATGACCAAAAGCGAAAGTGGTGGCGGATATTTTGAAGATTCGTCGGGGAAGCCAATGGACTTGGAGTCTACAAATCCACTTAACAACACTTCCTTCTTTCCATACTCTTATCTAGAAACAGTGACTATCGAATTTATTGTCCTTTCTCGCCGCTCGTTGACTTGAAGTGTTTTCCGATTTCTTCCAAAATGGCTTCTGCGTTCTCTATCCAAATGGTGCATACCCCACGAACTGCATTTCAGGTACCCTTTTTAAGTTTCTCTTATTCCGCGACGTTTGTTTAAGGTTTGGCTGCTGTAAGAATCTAACTGGAGATGTGTCGTGGTTCTCTCGGTTATGACAGCGTAGTTATTTTCAGGATGCTGTTAACGTGAGCAGGGCACAAGCTATATCTACCAGCTCTAGTTCAAAACTAAACCACTCCCAAACTCCAATTCCGAGAAGGACTACTGTTGTACTAACATCTAAATCTCACTATGCCAGGGCGTTTCCCGTTTTACAGATTTCAAAAACCAGTCTTGTTAAACATCGGAGAATGGCATGCCCCAAGTCCATGGCCAATGTAATTGCCGTGTTTGTTGTTGTTTGTATGTTTATCAGCTGTTATTCGTGTTGCTGTTTGGGTAAGTGTTGAAATGTGGTACTATAGGCTGCAGAGCTACAGGCGAAAGTGACAACCAAAGTCTTCTTTGACGTTGATGTCGAGGGTGAACCTGTGGGTAGGATAGTAATGGGCCTTTTTGGTGTCGTTGTCCCAAAAACTGTTGAGAACTTTCGTGTCCTGTGCACAGGCAAGCTTCTCTTAATCCGTATATTGGAGGTCTTCGGTTCTGTGCATTGCTTCTGACCCATCAATCGTGCAGGGGAAAGAGGGTTTGGCTACAAAGGATGCTCCTTTCACCGGATTATTAAAGATTTCATGATTCAAGGAGGGGACTTCACTAAAGGAAATGTAATCTTTCATGCTTTCTTTCATGATGCTTGTTAAACATAATGATGATCTTACTGAACAAGAATTGCTCTGGTCATTAATTGCAGGGAACTGGGGGAGTTAGCATATATGGTTCTAGCTTTGAAGATGAGAGCTTTGCTTGTGAGTATTTGCTGGATCTCTGAAGAGGGTTATTGTACAGGGGGAGCAGCAGAATGTCATATTTCTTGTTCTTACTTTTTTATTCTCGCATGGTTGATCTCATTAGGGTCCTTGTAGTATTAATATCTCAATCACTTTATTGCAGTGAAGCATGTTGGTCCTGGTGTGTTGAGCATGGCCAACGCCGGTCCCAATACCAATGGTAGTCAATTCTTCATTTGTACAGTAAAGGTGAAATAGCTGCTTTATGTTGGCCATTTCTTGATTTCATATCCGCCTTTAGCCCTGCTAGATTAGAGATCCTAGCTTCCGCATCTTTTCACTTCAACGTAAACATGTTGCATATATTTTCCTGGAATATCATAGTACTGAAAACTTGATGTTTTTTTTTGTACTGAATTCAACAAAAGCCACGACTGTCAGAAGCAAGTTGGCAATAAGATTCAGAAAAATACTGATTTTGAAAACCTGTGAAGGAATTAGGGGATTAGGGCTTAATTCTTGGATAATTTTAGTTTTCAAGTCTCTTGCTCTTTTGTTTGTGTCTGATTATGCTTATTTTTATTCTTTACTCAATTTTGTGTGAGGACATCATTGTGCCTCAAGTGGTGAGTGCACGTGTGCAATAGATTGCCAAGCAATAATTTATTGCTAAAGGACTATGAGTTCATGATTTCTGCTTCTAGCAACTCTAGTTTCTACAAGAAGACCAGGCTTGAAATTGGTTTGGCATCTCCATATCTTATGTCCATTAACTGATGATGGCATGCCTTGCCTAACTTTCATCTGGTTGCCTGATACTTTTATTTCTCTTAAAAGCTAAAATATTTAGGAATAGGTTTCTTTCATGCCATGCTGGTTATCTTTTTCATCAAATTTTAACTTCCGAATTTTGTAATTTGATTCGTTTACTTCAGACCCCATGGCTAGACAATCGCCACGTTGTGTTCGGGCATGTCATTGACGGAGTGGATGTTGTGCAAAAACTTGAATCTGTTGAGACAAGCAGGACTGATACCCCGCGCAAGCCATGCAGGATTATCAACTGCGGAGAGCTACCATTGGAAGGCTGATCTGCCGTCTCAGGATACATTTAATATTTTCCTGCTTCGTCCATTCCAACTTTCTCAAGGTTCATCACCTTTTTTTATTGGGTGATGCTTCTTTCCATTATCTCGTAAGAACCTAACAGAGCTTTCCTGGGACAAGTATGTAAGATTGCTTTCTGAGGTCATGGTAGAGGTGCATGTACCATTGGTTATGTAAAAGATGCAATCAGAGTTAATTGAAGGGTTGAAAATGGATCTGAACAACCATTTTATTTGCCTTTACACGATGTTTCAGTTATTAAAGTTTGGCTATAGCAAAGTATTACTCTGCCTATGGCAGATAGAGTTAGTTTAACATGACTTCTGTTTTCCCTTCTTTTCCCATCTTTCCCTTTTCCCTTTCCTTCACAATCCCTCAATGCTTCAGTTTACAGGTTGTTGTGTGAGTATGTAACCTGAAGAGGTTAGGGAAACCTAACATAGAGCCACACTTTCAACTTCTTTCGTAATCGTTATATCCAGTCTAAAGTCTCGCAATAAAGCGGGGCTTGGGAAGGTTTGATAGTACGCAGCTTTACCCCTAAATTTCAACTTCTTTAAAAACAAATTTTTAACTTGATTTATAAGAATTTTAAAACAGTTAATCACTAAATTAAAAATTATTAAATTAATTAATGTAAAAAAAATTAAGCATTGTTATTTGTTATTATTCTTAGAAAGAACAAGCAACTAAGCAGGGCTTATTACAGAATAGTTATAAAACAATTGGGTCAGGATCCAACTTAAACAGGGCTTGTTCCAAACCCCTAAAACTGATGGACAGTGCAAGATTCGCGTAGCATCCACAGTTTAATGTCTATGCTTCTTCTTAGGCCAGAGACACTCTCCAGATTTCAGGAGGGACACGCACTCTTCCAACGTTCCAGTTCCCTCTTGATAGCCGGCGAAAATTTTAATGCTACAGGAAACAATCTGTCGGAATCCAGTTCAAATATGCTTGAATTTACGCGCGCGACGAGTGTATTATTATGACTTCGTTTAAGGACTTGGGGAGGCTTGTAAACGGCCTCTCTCTGATTGCTAAGGAGATTGTCAACCGCCCTCGTGCCGCCGACCTCGAAAAGCTAATTGCTTCCGCAGCCAAGAAAGCTCTCCTCTCCGCCACTGACTTGTCGGGCCTCACTAAGGGCAAAGTCCGCCAGTTCTCTCCTCCTCGTCCCAAGGAGTCGGTCGTCTACTTTGACCACTCAAATTCCATTGATGGAGCGAAACCCGACGCTTCTCAACCACAGGCGGTCGTTGAAAGTGTAGAAGATAATGCCGTTGTTGAGGAAAATCAGGTTAAAGTTGGTGATCTAGAGAAAGATTATGGCTTGTTTAGAGAAACCGATGATCAAAAGTCGCAAGATAAAGGCAATGCAGTTGGCGGAGAAGCGGCGGATACGGCTACGGCGACGATGAAGACCGCCGTTAAGGTGGAGAAGAGGAAGCCGAGAGAAAGGAGGGTGCCTTCTACTCCTTTTTCTAGAGCACTTGGGTGAGTAATTACATCAAATGTTAATACAATGTTTGTGCTTTATTATCTTGACTCATATATCCTATAACTTGTAAAAGGTTTGCTGGTCTAGGAGCTGGGCTTGCATGGGGAACGATTCAGGAATCTGCGAAAAGGCTCGCGTTTGGCGCTCAAAATTCGCAGGACAAGCAATCGGCGCTATCCCCATTTTTGTCTGAGAAAAATGCGGAGCGTTTGGCTCTTGCATTGTGCAGAATGCGTGGTGCTGCCCTCAAATTGGGCCAGATGCTGAGTATTCAGGATGAGTCTCTCGTCCCTGCGCCGGTATCGTAATTCAATGGCATTCTTGTTGTACTTTTAGGTTCTTTTATCTGTGTTGTGCGCCCATCATCCGCAATGGTAGTGTTGCTTGAGGCTTCTTGGATTTCATTGTAGTACAAACTGCAAACAATTAGTTGCATCAAATTATGGAATTTTGCATATATTTCTACAACCGTTGTGCGGAAGTGTTTCAAAAAACTAAAATTGACTGGATTTTGTACATGAGGTTGAAGTGAATATTTCTTTTATTGTAAATCTCGTGAGATGTACGTGAAAACATTTACAGAGGTGAAGCTTTCATTACTGTTAAATTTATTGGAGCAAAGATAAACGTTATATGAAGAGTTGCAAAAGCCTGAAAGGGGGCTTGCTCTTTCTTTATTATTTTCGTGATTGTGCTTCATTGAAATTTTACATATTGTGTCTTTTACTTGGTTGTGTACTTTATGTTTTGGTTAAAATTATGTCATCTTTTTTTTTTTTTTTGGAAAGATCTTGGCTGCTTTGGATATTGTTCGCCAAGGTGCTGATGTGATGCCGAGGAGCCAACTCAATGAGGTTTTGAATGCTGAACTAGGTTCCAACTGGTCAACCAAGTTAACAAGTTTTGATTATGAGCCACTTGCTGCTGCCAGTATAGGCCAGGTGACCTATAAAGGCAACTTTCTTGATAGAAATACATCCATGATTCTAATTGACATGATCTGTCTGTTCTGCTTTCTTTTTTTCCTTTGCTTCCACAAATGTTATAGATTCTTTAGTTACATTCTGGATTAGTGGACCAGGTTGGGAATTCATTTGTTTTATTTTTCTTTTACCAATTTACATCTGGGTATTCACTTGTGAGTTGTGCTAGATTTACTATTAATCTTACTGCAGTCAGACTACATAATTCATGCTTTCCTTTCCTTTTCAGACTCTTGACATGGCTTATGTGTTACTTGAACTATTTAGGTGCACCGAGCAGTAACAAGGGGCGGTATGGAGGTTGCGATGAAAATTCAATACCCTGGTGTTGGAGACAGCATTGAGAGTGACATTGAAAATGTGAAACTTCTGTTGGATTACACAAATCTAATCCCAAAAGGGCTTTATCTTGACAGAGCTATGAAGGTTCGTGTGCTCATATGTTTGTCTCCATAGATTATTTTGGATTGTTAAAGCTGGAGGTTAATGTGGCATTTTCCCTTTAATATCTGAGAACCCAAAGCCTCTGCTTGCTATGGTTATTTGATCTGCTTGAAGTTAACATTCATAGAAAGAAGTCGTGCCTCTATACTATGTGACATTTTGCTTTGAAAGTTTTGACTTGTAGGCTTTAGCCCTTTTCTCATGTTGATGTTCCATAATGTTAATGTTACATATGAATGCTTTTGAAGGTCGCAAAAGAAGAACTATCTCGTGAATGTGACTATGAGTTGGAGGCAATCAACCAGAAAAGATTTCGTAATCTGCTCTCAGATGCTAAGGGGTTTTATGTTCCATTAGTGTTGGATGAGCTTTCAAGCAAAAGAGTCCTAACTACACAACTTGTTTCTGGTATGTCTGCCCGTGCTTTCTATTACTTTTCTACTTAAAGCAGCTGGTATTCTCTATTCTTGAGAGCTAGGGCTGCTATTGCCAAATCTCCACAAAGAAAATATCTCTTAATGTGACTTCTTGGAATATTTGGTTAAATAATGAAGTATGTGTCCCATGGTAAAATTCTTGCAGTTTCTTCTTGTCTCGTTTTTTCAGCTGTTGAATTTCTTCATTTAAGAAAGCTTATAAGCCCTGATTGGCAATCAGCTGATTGCATTAGCTGTTAGCTAATAGCTGATTTGACTAGCGGATTGTATTAGCTGTTTGTTATAGATGTTTGGTAAAATTAGCTATGTATGTGTAAAATGACTTATGAGGACATTACTTTAAAAAAAATTATAAGGGTATGAATGTTATATATCTTGGTATTTTGTTGAATATTCTTATAAGAATTTAAATTTTAGAGAAGTTATGTTCACCTGTACTGTTTCATCATCTATGAAAAATTTATGTAATTCTTTTTATTTTCATTTTCGTATAAGGCCAACATTTTATTTCTAACCTATAACTGCATAAAACAATTATAAGAACAAATACTGTTCCTAAAACGTAAGAGCGTTTTCATTTTTGGCTGTTTATCTTCAATCAGCCGACAAAAGTGCTACTCTCCAAACAACTTTATTAGCTGTTTGAAGAGTCAAACAGCTAAAATCAACCAATCAGCTAAGAAAATAGCTGATTAGTAGGTAATTAAACGAGGCCATAAACTCTCAATGCTGTTCAAACTATTTTGTTACCATTTATGGATTCTGATCCTTTGGTTTATCTTGAAATTTTCTGTCTACAGGAGTTCCAGTCGATAAGGTGGCATTACTTAGCCAAGTAATTCGTAATTATGTTGGGCAGAAGTTACTGGAACTCACATTAATGGAGTTGTTTGTCTTCCGCTTTATGCAGGCAGGATTTCTTGTCCAATGACTTTCTAGATCATTTCTGTCTTCCATATGACTTGACATTCTTTTACTGGCATTGCATTTATAAGGAAGGTCTGAAATTTAACATTTGCCTTTGATGGTTTTTCACTTGTTATATTGCAGACAGATCCTAATTGGAGTAATTTCTTGTATGAAGAGGCCACAAAGACGATAAATCTTATTGATTTTGGAGCAGCTCGGGATTATCCTAAGAGCTTCGTTGATAACTATTTAAGAATGGTAACCTTTTTTTTCCTTGCAATTGGTTTCTTTGATTGCATCAACACATTTTTCCATTTCCCACATTGACTTCATAATTGACAACACAACCAAGTAACATCGGTTTTCATTCCATCGAGCCTGTGAATTGAAAATGTTCAGTATATTCTGATATGCCCGTGAATTGAAAATGTTCAATATATTCTGATATGGGATTCGATTTGGATTACGTTTTGTTGAACCCTGTCTGAAGAGGAAAATTTCAATTAAGACTTGAACATGTTATTTTGTTTTTAGGTGGTAGCATGTGCCAATAGTGACAGAGATGCGGTGATTGAGATGTCAAAAAGACTAGGATTCCTCACAGGAATGGAATCAGAGATAATGGTAGATGCGCATGTTCAGGCTGCTTTCATTGTGGGACTACCTTTCTCGAAGCCTGGTGGGTATGACTTCAGGGCCAACAATATTACCCCAAGTGTCAGTAACCTTGGTGCGACAATGTTAAAACACAGGCTCACACCACCACCAGACGAGGCATACAGCCTTCATAGGAAACTTTCAGGTGCCTTCCTAGCTTGCATCAAGCTTGGGGCTGTTGTACCTTGTAGGGATCTATTATTCAGAGTCTACAATAATTATACCTTTGGAGAAGATGGTGATGAGCAGATCTCGTCCATTAGCTCATCATCCTAACATTTTTCCCCACAAGTTCTAAAATTTTTCCCCTCCAACTTTATCAATAAAGTTTAGGAAAGCAAATGTATGATATTATTTCTTCCTGAAGGATGACTTATTGTCTATGTACACCACATCAATTCTGGCATACCCTCAGATGTCAAATGCCTTTCCAATCTTTTCAGCCTTTTTGTCTTTTACCTTTTCAGAGTAATAAAAAAGAGCTTACAGCTTTTGCTTAATTTGTAAGTAAATGTCCAGAAGTTCAGAAATACTCTTTATCAGCCAGAAATCAAGCAGATAAGCACGTGATACAGAACTCTAGAACAGGCATATAAGTTATAACAATGTCATCTTATTTTTCCCACACAATAAGACAAAAACAATGTGATCTTGATAAGTAAATTTTCTACTTTGGACTCAAAAGGTGGAACGTTCACCCTAGGCGCCCCTACACTTCGGCCCGATATTGTGTAAGGGAAGTAAATTACGGTATGATTTTAGCCAGCTTCTCGAAAAAGCGGTCCAGTGCTCGGTGCGCATGAGGAGTCACCACATTGGATGAACTCCCACGCTGCCGCTGTCGAGACTCAAACCCGAGACCTTGGACTCACTTCCCTTCTCAATGACCAACTGGGCTACCCGCGCGGGCAGTAAATTTTCTACTTCAATATTGATAACAAAGTGAATATGAAGTCTAAGCATGTTCATCTTGATTGAATAGAGATGACTTTTCTCTTATTTCATTCATTTTAAAAAATATTATTATTTAAAATTATTTTAAGAATAATTTGTAGTGTGTTAAAAATATTATTTATTAAAATTATACCTAATTATTAAAAAAATTATGTGATGGATTGTTAATTGTATGATAAACTTATGTAGTTGTTTAAATGTAATTTTATTTTTATAAAAATACTTCGAAATAAATTTAGGAGTGGCTTAGGGTGTGTTTGGTAAAGAGCTGATCAGCTCTTTTTTAGCTGATTGACTCATTTTAGCTGATTGACTTTGTGAAAAAGTTATTAAGCTTGTTTGGTAAGCAGCTGATTGGGTTGGCTGATTCAACCCAATCAGCTGAATTTTAAGAAGCTCCTCTGAGGAGCGTTTAGGCGATCAGCTGGTAGCTTTTTAATTTTATGCCGATTTTGCCCTCATCTTTTCTTTACTCTTGGCCGCTCCTTTCTCGTTTTCTCTGGAATCATCCTCTCCCTTTCCTTGCTCTTTCGTTGCATCTCTCGCACCTCTCGGTTCTTACATCTCCACCAGATCACCATCACCGGTTTGAAGTCGATTGCGGTGCCATTGAAAAGTTCAGTCTCGAAGTGGAAGACAAAGAAAATGGCAACTATGGATGAAAGCTCGTCTGCTAAGAGGTGGCTTCCTCTTGAAGCTAATCCCAACGTCATGAATCAGGTCGGTAACTCATCCATGGTTTTCTTCTTATTCTGTTTGCTCTCTGAGATTTAGGGTTTTCGACAGATTGGACTTTTAGGGTGTTTTGTTTCTGCTTCTTTGAATCTGAATACTGTTCTTGTGGTGAAGTTTCTCATGGATCTACTTCTTTTCATTGTGATTTCCTTCAAAAGATGATTGCCCTCGATCTAGGGTGGTCGATTTCTGTATGATAGAATATATTTTGAGGCCAAGCTTTAGCACCATTATGTTGTAAGTTATGATATTTCTATCTGAGAGAAAGGGAAACTACAAATCGATAAAGATCCGAAAAGAAGATGATTTGGCCTTTGCATAAGTTTCTGCAGTTTCAGATTCTGAGATTTGCTTGGAAATGTAGAACCATAAAACCCTGCTCTAAAGTAGTTCCTAATTAGCTTTGCATTTTGAGTAAAAATGTAACATTGCATTTACAGAACTGAAAGAGATCTGGAATTTCGATGGAAATTGCTGTCAGTTTTACGGCTAAGTACAAGGACACTGGCCCTCAATCTCGCCTCACTCGCACCTTCGAAGAGGCATGTATCTTCTCTTCAATGATAGTTGTA
>JANZLH020000160.1:928749-944929 GCA_026770325.2 Erythroxylum fimbriatum | reverse complement strand
ATTTGCTGCACAGAAACAGGAGACTCCAGTCATTGTATATTTTATTTCATTAATTTTATTTCATTCCAACATTATCCAATCTTGTTAAGGTCTCGGTCGGTATCCAATAAAGAAGGAATCGAAATAAAAAATATAAATATAAATGGAAAATGAAAATCGAAATTACTGATTATATTTGTTTGGTATATCATTAAACAAATTAATAGTTATGTTAATATTTGGTGTTAAACATTAAAAATGATAATTATTATATATATTTTTATTTTGTAAATAAATAATTAAAATGTTTTATATTTTATAATTAATGAATAAAATACCGATAAGATTTGATTAAAATTCATTTAATTCACATTTCTTAGGAATTATGTCAAATGTTTTATTATTATTATATGTCACATTTTGTTGTTGTTGTTATTATTATTATATGTTCTATTTTTTTATTAGAGTTAGAAACTTAATTTTTTTAGAATTAAATATCTAAAATATAAATTCTTATAAGAATATTTATTGAAATATTAAAATATATAATATTCATATTCATATATTTTTTAAGTCATGCCCTTATAAGTCATTTTACACGTAAACAGCTAAGACTAAACAGCTAATTTTACCAAACATCTTTAACAAACAGCTAATGCAATCCGCTGGTCAAATCAGCTAATAGAATCAGCTATCAGCTAACAGCTGATAGAATCAGCTATCAGCTATCAGCTATCAGCTGACTGCCAAACAGGGCCTTAATGTTTTGTGATAATTTATTATATTTTATTAAGATAATTATAAATTCTTATCAAACTTATTTATTTATACTTAAATATTAAAAATAATGTTTTTTTAAATTAAATATTTTAAATTGTAAATTTTTTATTCCATACATTTTTATTTTGAGATTTGTTTTTAAAATATGTTTTAAATTGTAAATATATTTATGAAATTAATTTTTATTCTAAATTATCAAATTATGTTGCTACAATTAATATTAAATAATTACATAGTATGTATTAATTAATAATAAAACTTAAGACCTCTTACACTTGCATTACATTACATGTCGTTTCTTTTATGTCCTTAACGTCTCTGCCAAGGACTGTTGTGCGCCCCAAGCGTCCGCTTAATATTTGGAGGCCTGCTTCTTTGCCTCTTTATTCTTAAGGAGCTACACTGTTTGGCTACTTTACTGCTAGTGGGCATCACGAAGCAGAGTTTTTGTGAGGATTCGGAGAAGAATGACGGTGGCCGTGATACTGGTGGTGGTCCTCTGCTTCCAGCCTTGTAGCTTGATTAGTGTGGCTGCTCTGGATCGATCAAAAGACGGTCTTTTTAGTGATAGAGTCTTTGCCTCGGATGGCTTACTGTCTTCTCCTTCTCCGCTTGCTCAGCCACTGATGGTGCCCATTACTCTCATTGAGGGAGCTGACTCCAGAGGAGCTGGTACTCTCGCACTCTTTATCTTTATTGCTCTGTTTTCGGGAATTGGAGTAAAGAGTAAAGGATATATATAACGTTATTGTCTGTGTCTGTTCGTGATCTTGTCTCTCTCTCTCTTTTTGTTCAAGGTCCATTCTTTTCAGTTTTCGTATGTTTTTCCATCCGTTTGGATGTTTGATCATGGAAATGTATGACTCGCTACATTAGTCATTCCCATTATTGTCCTGTTTCTTGTCTGAATTGATTGCTGCTCAGCTGTTTTAACAAATCTACATGGTTGCAAACTGCTTGGTGCTTGTTAGATGAATCATGGACTAGTACACTAGCTGTCTTGTCTTAGCTATCTTTATTTACTTCTCACTGTAATGTTTTCTTATACCAGTCTGTTTGGATGGAACATTGCCTGCCTATCACTTGCATCCTGGTTCTGGATCAGGTGAAAGCAGCTGGGTTGTTAATTTGGAGGTATGTTAAACAAACACTCAAGTATTGACATATAGGATTCAGATATAACAACGTTCAGTAATTTGCTGTTACTTAAATCTTTCAGTTCGAACTTCTTTTGGTACTTTGTTGTTGCTCACTATTAGGACCCTTTTTTTTCCTTTTTTGTGTGCCTCCATCTAGGGAGGGGGTTGGTGCAATACCGTCAGAAATTGCGTTTACCGCAAAACTAGTCGCCATGGTTCATCAAAACATATGGAAAAGGAAATACCGTTCACTGGAATTATGAGCAATAAGAAACAAGAAAATCCTGGTTTCTTCTTGACCCAGAAGTTTTATATACGGCTTATTTAAATAATAATATCTTATCTTAATGATTGTTTGGGTGAAATTTTCCTTATTGTTTGCAGATTTCTTTAACTGGAATAGAGTCGAGATACGCTACTGTGATGGAGCATCTTTTAGTGGGGAAGGTCAAGATGAGGTTGGTGGAAAGTGGAAACACTCTAACTTCAAATCCTAATTTTGAAGTTTGTGTCTTGTAATCCAATGATATTATTACATGGAGTTCAACTATCTCCAATATCAGCAGGAAGAAAATAGAAAATTAAATTTGGTTCTTTTCTAAGATTAGAAGTTTGGACAGTACTGTGTTAATTTCATAAATTCTTTAGCAAGGATAATCTTCCTCTGTATAGACAATGGCTATAACAGTAAACGCTGGTTTAAAGGGCTGTTTTCACATCAAGCATTTGCAGCTGTATTGACCTTTTCATTACTTCTCTTTCAGGCTGCACAGCTTTATTTCCGTGGACAACGTATCTGGTCAGCTGCAATAGAGAATTTAATGGATAAAGGAATGCGAGAAGCTACGCAGGTGTTGCATTTACCACATCCTGTTCAATAGTTGTTCAGCTCTCACATTTGCAGGCCTGTGAATTCCATGTCCTTGTAAATAGTTGTTCAGATCACGCATTTGGAATCACTACATTGATCTTTGAATTCCAGGTTTTTCTTGTTGGCTGCTCTGCTGGTGGTTTGGCTACAATATTACATTGCGACGAGTTTAGGGCCTTGTTTCCACAAACTACCAAAGTGAAATGCTTAAGTGATGCTGGGCTCTTTCTTGATGCGTAAGAAGTTGTTCAATATTTTGGTTGCCATGACTTCTATTGATGTCCTTTAACTGGACATGTGATTCTTATTGACATTTACTCTCTGAACAAATAGATTAGATGTATCAGGCGGGCGCACACTAAGGAATATATATGAAGGTGTAGTTACCCTGCAGGTATTTATGTCTATTTTTCGTTTGCGACATAAGCATTATGTTCAAAGAGAACTACTTTAGTACTTTCCTTGTCAGAACCAGAGTGATTTTATGAGGATAACTACATAGGCTGATTAACATTTAAGTATTTCCTGTGGTTCTCAAGTTGACTGTTATTATCTTCAGGAATCGTGTGTGTATTCTTTTATCCTTACTTGTGAGTTCATATTTCTGATTAGCATGAGTGACCATGCGTATGAATTGCAGGATACCCATAGCAATTTGCCTAGTTCTTGTACCAGCCACCTGGATCCAACTTCAGTAATATACTCTCCTTTCTTCATAATGGGGTTGAATTTCTGGATTTTAATATAAAATTAAATTTCTTTCTTTTCTATGTGTCTCAGTGTTTCTTCCCTCAGAATTTTGTAGCTGATGTCAAGACCCCATTATTTCTACTGAATGCTGCCTACGACGTGTGGCAGGTAGTCTATCCATGAAACCCTTCTAAAAGAAATCCTTATTCCATAAGGGAAAATTGTTTAATAATACAAAATCCTCATTCCATAAGGGAAAATTGTTTAACATTTATTTCATAATCTTTCGATTGTTAATACGATATATCAGGACTACTACTACAAATGGTATTACATCCTTGATCATAATAGTATATAAAAGAACTTTGAGTTTTGATTGCTGCAATTTTGTTCATGTGTTCAATTACATCAGCTTCAATCTAGTTTGGCTCCACCATCAGCTGACCCAACTGGTTCTTGGAAAAACTGCAAGCAAAATTATGCTCAATGTAATTCATCACAGATCCGATTCTTGCAAGGTAAAAGTTGAGTTCAAGTGTGTACAGTTTATATTTCAACTCATGTAGTAATATTCCATTTTGAATATATAAAAGTATAGCCATGATATATTCTTATTGTTGATTCATTTCTTTCTTGTGAAACAGACTTCAGGAATCAAATGTTGGGTGCCATTAATGCTTTCTCGACATTGCCTCAACATGGTCTATTTATCAATTCTTGTTTTGCTCATTGCCAGTCTCAAAGACAGGAAACATGGTTCGCTAGTGATTCTCCCCTGATAGGCAATAAGGTATGCACAAACTACAATTTGCCTCTCCGTGCCAATGCCAAAAGATTAGATTATTCATTTCATTAATCTGTTGCATTCTCTAACTTTCAAGTAACTGGGCTCTTGTTCTGGATTGAGGGAATAGAATGAATGTCATGCAGTGATAAAACAAGTATCCATGCTTAAATAGGTATGCATATATATATGATAAGTTCTCATCCATGGCAAACTCAGTATAGCAGAAAATTTACGTACCAGCGAATTTACCCCAAAAAATCCTTTGTTATGTGGTGAAAAAATGGTGATGCTAAATGGTGATGCTTTTAGCAATAAGAAGTGCATCTAAATTTTCAGTTGTTAACAAAAGATAACCCCAGCAAGAGCTTACATTAAATAAGGATCATACATACTGAGTCGGTTGAATTGCAAATATGCAGACTATTGCACAATCTGTTGGAGACTGGTATTTTGATCGAGAAGATGTTAAAGCGATTGACTGCCCTTACCCCTGTGACAACACCTGCCGCAATATAGTATATAAGTGAGTGAGAACATATGCAGCAGTTCATCAATAAATTCACCTCTTATTTATTTTATCAATTTTTTTTTAGTATTCGTCATGGTGATAAAGTCATTGCAGTTTGAGGAATGCAAATGCAATGACCAGCATCATTTCCCAGTGTAGCTTATTAGTTGATCTTTTTGTCTGCGTAGAACATTACAATTTTTACTTGATTCAGAAATAAGATTCAGATTAAGAAAGTATTAAAAAGGCTAAGGTCAAGGTCTCCTTATTTGTACTTACTCCCATCATTTGCTTGTTTGTTTCGTTAATACCGATTCTTTTTTAACAAAATGATAGAGGGATCTCATCTGTAGTTTCAGAAATTGGTAGAATCTTTAACTTGGTTGACAATGTGCAACTCTCCAGTTAATATATTTTCTGTTTACCTCATCACTGCTCTTTGGATGTGTAGCCTTTTTTTTCTGACTTCATGAATGCACATACTTGTTTCATTCTTTCTTCTGCAATTGAGCTTGACACTGCATGAATATAAGGAGGGCGATTATTTGTTCAAGCTCTGCTCTCTTGTTCTTGTTCATTACTTGGAGTTGGAGTTTTGACTTCCTTAACAACTTACTGCTTTATCTGAATCTGGTCTCATAGTCGAAATATGGGAGACTGAACTTGGTATCTCTGTCTGCAGTGATGTTCTTTCAACCATAACGATGTCCCAGTCCACGAAGCTAACAATTAGCCCTTTAAATCTGCTTTCTATCTTCTTCATCACATTTACACGTTCCAAATGTGCACCCTGGTTTCGGTTTTGATCTTTAATGCCTGGTCAGTGAAAAAAGCGCGAAATTTGTTGTTAGCCAGACACTGTTCTTAATTGCTCTTGTACCACTGCCTTGCCATGTAAAACTCAGAGCTGCCTCATTGTGTCATAGTTGTATATGTACTGATTGAGCTGCAACCATTCATTATGTGTGCATACATGATTCTCCTGTGCCTGTCATATGGAGGCCAGGCTCACATAATGTCACCTACACCTACCCAGCTAATTTCTCATTTCTACAAAAGAAGACTTTATACTTCTTTTTATGTTATCAGCCGTTATGCACCTTGGTGTTTACTAATTCTATTCTTGAGGTCTAGTGATGTGAAAATAGGTAACACAAGCTCAACCACCTCACCTATACATGAATAACTTCGCAGTTTAAGCCACAACAGAGAGAATATGAACATTCATTCTCAACCAGTACAGAGCTCCTTAACTTTTGCCCCTGGGAGGATTCTGAAGAGACTATATCTAAAGATCTGTGCTTGTTAGATTTGATAAGCTCAAGCCGTTTAAAGAAGAAATTTTCAGCTTGGAAAAGATGTAAATGAAAAACAAGGGTTGCTTTGCATGATCTTGATTAGTCCAGGATCTCAATCCTTCAGTATATATCAACGATTGAACAGTTTGCTAACTGTTCACCTCATTTTCAGGGAACCTTGTAATTTGTTAGTTGTCTCCATTATCCAATGAAATTATCTATAGTTCTATACATGATCGAATCAATCGATATCCAACAACAAACGACAATACCAAGTGAATTATTAGATACAACAAAATCGTGCATATAGTTAACTTACCATCAAGCCTTCAATCACCATTGGTGTGATATTTACAGGATATAAAAACATGTACAGAAGAGTAAGAAGGGTTGTAGCAACCATATAGAACAAACTCCAGCTTCCCAATTCACACACACCTTCACCACCCCAAAAGAAAACAAGAAATCTACTGTTCCGCAGAAAGGAAAGGATCGCAGAAAGTGAAGGGAAACAAACCGGGAAAAAAACAAAAAAGACAAAAATGAGAAGTATACATCTCTTTTGATTACAACCCTTGCACACAGCTGTGTTTAGATGCCGATGCCAGAGCCACCGCCTGTGCCCAAACCCTGAGACGAGCCTTCACATCTCGAGGATCATCACCTGATAAAAGTTGCATAATTGAATCAGAGACAGGTAAAAGGGACATCGAACATTGTAATCACACAAGTTCATGGCAAAAGAACTTAATCTGCATGTTTGTAAGTGGTAAAGAACAGGAAACAGACTGGTACAGGGATTGTAATCATGGTACAAAGATCCTAACTTGAGAAATTAATCTTAAATTTCTGAGTAGGTGAGAGTAGATAGTACAGGCACACTACTAACCAGGACTAGAGATACGCCAATTGGCAATAGGCGAATTGCCACCGCTACTTGTATCGAGTGTAGATCCTGAAAGCGAGACTCTACTAGGCATCTCAAACATGCGTTCGTGTTCCAATTCAAACCCAAGGTCTCTGCAAGCCTTCACTTCCTCCAAGTCCATGCATAGTGACCTTCTTCCTCCTTTTGGCCTCGTTATCACCACTAGTCCACCACCTTCACTCTCCCCACTAAAACTGTTACAATGGCCATAATTGCTCATTCCCACATAGCAACACTCTTCGTCTTTTCTCTTCGTTTTATTATCTACCCACCTCTCTCTCACAACCCTCCTTCTCGAGTTCTTTCTCGACTTCTGTTTCGTGACACTACCCTTCTGCGCTTCATTTTCACTAGCGTACTCCTTTAGACCAAACATCAACCGCTCGTTCACCAAATCGCCACCACGGCGACTCCTCCGGCGAGGTGGGGTCGTCGGAAGAGAGTAACAACCGGGCTCTTCGTCGGATTCCGATGAGAGGTCAAGCATGCTGATTTTGCCAACTTTTTCATTGTCAGAAAGTTCCTCGTCGGCGTCGAAGCTTTCAATGGACAACCTGGACAGTGACATCCCCGTAACATCGCAGTCCCCGACATCGAAGTCGTCGTCGTTGGTGTACAGGGAGCTGGTGCACACAGACAGCCTGGAGAGGTTGTGGGGATGAGGTTGTCGGTCGTACCCATCGTCGGTATCGTGGTCATAATCATCATCTTGCATAGAGGAAACCATGTTCATGCTCTCATCCAAAGCCATGACTCTAAATCCAAAACAAATTCTGACGTAAAACAAAGGATCAACCACCGAAATTAAACGAGTAAGTGACTTTGTGTCTTGTCCAGTGTGTGTTAGATTTAGAGATAAGAGAGAAGAAAATACAAGTGGGAGAAGGTAAAGTGAGTAAAGCAAAGCAGACGAGAGAGCGTAGGGTCACTCACTTGCGATATTGCATTCGATAGAGGCTTTTGGTTTTCTATGAATCAACCGTTGATCAGGCTAGTGTGTAAACTCAATCCCTCAACCTAATTATGTATTTATAGTTATACCCATCTTCTCGATTTTCCCTAACAACCCCTTTTCTTTTATTTATATACAGTGCCACGTGCCACAATCTTGACCCGAGTTTTCGTTTTAATCATTTATAACTAGAAGATCAAGTTGATTTGGGAAATCAAAGCGATCGGAGAGAAGGTTGGGCATACGTGGAAGTCATCTCAGCTCAGTAAATTAGGAGTCTAGATCTTTTGTCTAATATTATACCCCTTCTGATTTATAATAAGTGTTGTTTTAGAAACATTTTAATTATTCAAAATAAGTATCATTCTTGACTTTGTATGCATGTTTATAATTTTACTTCCAAAATTACCCTTTAATTTCTCTCACATCTTAATTACACAGATATATTATACAGATTATATTTTCAAGGCACTTTAATATGTAATTAATAAGGGTATATCAGACATTTCATTAACTTTTTTAATAAATATATATTTCTCTAAAACGACACTTATTATAAATCTGAGAGAGTATATTTGATCTATACCAAATCTTCTGTGCTTACAAGAGTGTTTCAACTCTAGTCTGCTCAATTTTATCTACACATTTTTATAGATCCACATAAATGCTATTTGATTCCACCTTAACTTATCATTTCATATTATAATTACACGACTGTAAAAAGCTGACACAAATGTGGACTGTCTACTTATCTTCAATCCACATGCCAACAAAATGCTCATGTCTTTGGAGTAACTTGGTTCTTTTGAAGAAATTGAACTCACCTACAAGCTAAGGTAGAGTCACACTTCTACCAAATCCAGAACTTCAAGATAATGAATTTTTACTATTGAATTTTGCTGCTTGACTTTGTTTCTTATAGCATGAAATTGACATCTTTTGCTTATTCATAAATTTAGTTATGCTCACTCCTTCACGTGATCTGTAATATGATAATTTATCAACCTTGATTTTGATACCGATTCTTTGATATTTAACTCTAACGTTACTTCCAAACATTTGCATATGGGAGTCAATTGAGACCCACTTTTCAATTTTCTTTGACCGTAGGCCTCTCTTTCCACTTGTGTAATTTCATTTCAGGGCTTTATAGATACAGGCTAGGTGATGTAGTGGAAGTGGCTGGTTTCCACAACGGAACCCCCAAATTGAGCTATATAGGGAGGAGAAAGTTAATATTAACTGTGAACATTGACAAGAACACGGAAAGAGACCTTCAACTTGTGGTGGAGAGGGGGTCCGAAGTACTAGGCAGGGCCAGAGCAGAGCTAGTGGACTTTACGAGCCATGCGAAAGTGACAAGCCAACCTGGTCACTATGTTATCTATTGGGAAATTAAAGGAGAAGTTGAGGAGGGTATTCTAGCAGAGTGTTGCACAGAAATGGACGCATCTTTTGTCGATCACGGCTATGTGGTGTCGAGGAGATCCAACTCAATTGGACCTCTGGAGCTTTGTATTGTGGAGAAAGGGACGTTCAAGAAGATCTTGGATCACTTCATTGGCAATGGTGCGGCCCTGAGCCAGTTCAAGACACCAAGGTGCACCAACGACCAAGTCCTCTTAAGAATTCTCAATGTTTGCACCATTAAACGGTTCTACAGCACTGCTTATGGGTAGAAACTCAACCCAGAAATAAAAATTGAGAATGTTTGCTTTGATGGTTAGTTATGACAAGAGACTGCTTAGGACCCGAGCTTTAAGATTCAAATTAAGATTACCATATGGAATCAAATTTGGCTTTTCTGTTCTTCTGCATATTTATTCTAATGCTTAATTTTTTCTCTTTAATAATTATTCCTCTCAATTATTCATGATACTTAGCCATCCATGTTTGTGGACAGTGATGAAAATGGATGATTATGATTATTGTATGATGCTTGTGTCCAAATCGAAGAAAGTAATAATTTGTCAGTTAGATTGTCAATCGTTAAGTTGAAAGATTGTCATACCAAACCAGTAGCGACAGCTGGTCAAATACGTGAGGATAATTGACATTTTTACTTTTCAGTCTACCTAGTCAAGCCTCGCTGTATTATAGGAGTATAAATTTTCTGTTCAATATTATGGTATTTTATTGTGTCCAATAAATATCAGTCATTTATTTCTAGGGATCTCGTGTGAGTCCCGCGTAAATTATATAAAATAAATGATTAAAATTCTATAATATATAATATAGAATAAGGTTTAGTAATATTAAACAGAAATCTAGATTCGTATCAGAGATGTCCGCTGGAGTTGCACACTTTCTGACATGATTTGCTAAATGGGTCCAAACAACCTGTTAGTTTGACTTTGAAACTTGGCTGATGAGCTGTGTAACACATAACCATTGGCGAGATACAAACTGTCTTGTTGAGATTTGTGACCCATCCCACTCTGAGAAATCAGAATTAGAGCACCTGACCGTATTGCCACCGTCAAACCAACGGGTGCTCTCTCGTTATACTAAAATTTGATGTCTCACAATGTCAGAAGATATGCAACGGCCATGTGATGCAGCCAGTCTCTCCTCTGCTGGTGCCAAGTCAGGACGAACGATCTACAAAGCAATAATGAGCCAAACATATGACTAATTCTTTAAATAGCTTGTTTTTATGTTATTTATTTTTAAATAAATTGAACTATTAACAAATAATTAGGAGATCTTGTTTTCTTTTTAGATAAATCTAGAAATATTTGTAACATATAGGTGTTAAAAGCTAATCTAGACATTTGCATTATCAAAAGAAGTATCTCCATTATCAACCTTAAAAACTATAGCCACCACTTTAATGTATCAAACTCAACTCAAAATATATTCTTTTTTACTGGAACTAATTACCAGTTTTAGAGAGTGAAAATGGGAATTTTTTTTTTCATAACCTTTAAGATTTAGGATAAATATGGTTTTGAAATTCTTTGAAAAGGATAAATTACTATAGTAAAAGTTGCTTAAAGCAATGAATTAAGGGAAAAATAAAAATAAAAATATTCAAACTCTTTTCTTGTTTTTATAAGATGTGGATGGACTTTGGATTAGATTCACAATTTTAATGAACTTGTTTATCCAAAATTTCTATTTTGTTGATGACATCTAGTTTTCTATTAGGATTTCACTTTTTCTTTAACTTTCCTAAAAATTTGGAATTCAAAGTGGTGAATGATGACCATTGAATAAGTGTCTTCTACTAAGTTAAGTCTTTGTCACCCAATTAAATGTTAAATTAAGTGTGAATTATAGATGATTCTCTAGTGAATTCATTCCTTCTTTCTTAACTTATTGACGTATGCTAGACATAAAATATTTTTAGCACTATTTTATGGCATATTACTTATATTTTGGATGAATTTCAAGGATTTGATACCTAATTTAAGAAGTAATGTCATTCCAAGTCTTATTTATGTCTACACATAGAAAATTAGTAAAATTAATGAAAGAACTAGATTACACTGAAGCAATTTTAGAAGAATTGAAGAAGGATCATAGAATATGACACTCTATATGTTGCTATATTAAGGGTTGTACTCAAAAGTAGTCACTTTTGTTTCTATAGTGTACCTTGCACATCTCTGTGTTGCCTTCTGGATGAAGAATATGGTATCCTATATTGTAAGAACAAGAGAAAATCAGAGAATTTTGAATAATCTCATATCAGTATTTGTTTACAGAGCTCTGCATATATACAATGAGCCAGAGATAATCTCTCCACTAATTAAGCCTATAAATCTGTATAAACCAATAATAGAATCCCATAATTTAAGCTCAAGATATTCACACAATCAACACGTGATTTCTATCATTAATATCCCCCCTCAAATTGATGCTAGGTGTCACGAGGCAACAATTTGGACAATAGAAACTGATGACGACTTCTTGTCATTGCTTTCGTAAACAAGTCAGCAACCTGATCATGCGTGGAAATGTACTGTAGAGAGATACTCTTCTCAGCCACAAGCTCTCGGATATAGTGACAATCCACTTCTATATGTTTTGTATTTTCGTGTTGAACAGGGTTAGTAGCAATCTTGATTGCGCTAGTGTTGTCAGCATGAAGTTTCGAAGCTGTTGTTATAGGGATTTTCAATTCTGATAATAATCGCCGTAACCAAATCAATTCCGAACAGGCAGCAGACATTGCACGATATTCAGCTTCGGTAGAAGATTTTGATGTTCGAGACTGCTTTTTACACTTCCAAGATATAACAGTAGAACCAAGAAACATACACCAGCCTGTTGTAGATTTTCGGGAGTTTGGACAACCAGCCCAGTCGGCATCGGCATACCCTTCTAATATTAGTGTATTATCAACCGAAAAATATAAACCATGATGTATTGTACTGCGAACATAACGTATTACTCTGAGTAATGCCTTATAATGACTAGTAGAAGGATTAGTGACAAATTGGCTCAAAACTTGCACGGCGTAGGAAATATCCGGACGCGTCATTGTTAAATAAATCAACGATCCAACTAACCTCCTATACAATATCTGGTCCTGAAAAGGTTCTCCATCATCAGTTTTATATTTAGTGTTAATTTCCATTGGTGTATATACCATCTTATCGTCCGTGATATTAGCTAGTTTAACAAGATCAGTTGCATACTTGTGTTGATTCAACATAATTCCATCAGTGGCATAACTGACCTCTAATCCCAGAAAATATGTGAGACGACCCAAATCTTTCATCTTAAATGAGCTATGAAGATGTAGTTTCAGCCGTGTGATTTCAACCATATCGTCGCCAGTAATAATCATGTCATCAACATAAAGAAGAAGAGCACAAATACCTGATGATGATTCTCGCAAAAACAAGGAGTGGTCAGAGGCACTCTGTGAGTAACCAGCTGAAATAATTGTTGAGCGGAACTTATCAAACCATGCTCGAGGTGCTTGCTTCAAACCGTAAAGTGATTTTCGAAGACGACATACCAGATTTTTCTGTGATTCTAAATATCCTGGAGGAGGTTTCATGAATACAGTTTCTTGGAGATCACCATGTAGAAATGCATTCTTCACGTCTAATTGATGGAGGACCCAATGTCGGGCAGTCGCTATCGCTAATAAAACTCTAACAGTGGTCATTTTTGCAACCGGAGCAAATGTCTCGTCATAATCGATTCCATGCTCTTGTTTATATCCTTGTGCCACCAATCTCGCTTTGTATCTATCGAGAGTTCCATCGGCCTTTAGCTTGACTGAGTACACCCAACGGCTGCCGATTACCGATACATGTTCTGGTTGCTCTACAATCTCCCAAGTATTATTTTCCTCGAGTGCCTTTAGTTCCTCCTCCATCGCTTCTTTCCACACTTTTTGGCTGCATGCCTGCAAATAAGAACTAGGTACAGAGATAGATTCCAAAGTCGTTAGTAAGGCATATGATCGACCAAATCTGCCTGGGGAGTAACCGTATCGATCTGGGGCTTTAGTAGTTCTTTTGGGTCGAGAATTGAGAGATAATGAATCAGGTATATGTGAGGATGACGAAGTTGGTGTTGATGGTGAGGAATCTGGTGTTGGGGGCTCTATGGTATTATCATGCTGGTCTGTATCATTATGGTCATCCGTAAGATTGACAGGAAAAGACTCTTGATCGGAGAATGAAGGAAGGAAAGACACGGTCTCGTCCCTCGAGGTTGACGTTGACCGATAATAAAAGACATGTTCAAAGAAGATTACGTGTCGAGAAACTCGTAATTGTTTTCTAGAGGGATCGTAACACAAATAACCCTTCTGAACCTCATTGTACCCGACAAAGACACACTTAGCGGCCTTCGCTGACAGTTTATGGCGTTCATTCTTTGGAAGATGGACAAAGCACACACAACCAAATATTTTTAGATGTGTATAATCTGGAGATTTTTGGTAAATGACATGATAGGGACTTTGTTCCTTGTGTATGGTGGAAGAAAATTGCCGATTGATAAGATAAACAGAAGTACGTACGGCTTCAACCCAAAATGTTTTAGGAATATTGGATGCATTAAGCAGTGTGAGCGTCGTTTCTAAAACATGTCGATTTTTACGCTCTACGATCCCATTTTGTTCAGGGGTATGAGGACAAGATCGTTGATTTTGAATACCATTTGTTTTGAAAAAAATAAGGAGTTCTGTTGTGGTAAATTCTCCCCCGGAATCGGAACGAAAAATTTGTATGTGTTTGTTGAATTGAGTTTTAACAAATTGAACAAATTCCATGACAATTTTTGGTGCTTCACTTTTCTGGCGAAGAAAAAACACCCAAGTATAACGAGAGGCATGATCAACAATCAAAAGAAAATAACGATAGCCCAATCGAGATATTACCGGAGATGGTCCCCAAATATCACTATGAATCAAGGCAAAAGGTTCAGAATAAGTAGTAGTGCTAGATGGGAATGAAAGTTTATGGCTTTTGGACATAGCACATACCTCACATGATTGACGCAAAGGAAGCACATGATTTTTATTTGTAGCAGGAATACAAGACTTAAGCATTAAAGAAAGACGCTGAGGATGTGGATGACCCAAACGTTGATGCCAAAGATGCCAAAGTTTATGAGAAGTACTAATGTCCCCCTCCGATACTGAAAGAAAACATGAATGAGTATGGTTATCGGTGAAATGAAGGAGAAAAAGTCTGCCAATCTTAAGTCCTCTGGCCATCACCTTCCCCGTCTTTAGATTCTGAACAACACAACCAGAATGTGAGAAAATGACAATGCAATTTTGCTCTACAAGTTGACCAACTGAAAGTAAGTTTGCGGTTAAGTTTGGTACGTGTAAGACATTTGTAAGTGGTGGAATATTTCCAAGACCAGTGGCAGCAAGAGTATGTCCATTAGCAGTAATTATATTTTGGGGAGTGAGTGGTGGAGACAAGGTCGTAAAGTATTTGGTTTCCCCAGTCATGTGATTAGATGCGGCCGAATCAATATGCCAAACTAAAGAATCTGTACCTTTGTTCTTACCTGGGTATGTTGCTGTCAAAGCACTGGAAATTGCCGCGGGAAGAGCTGCTGCTAGTGTCTCACTAATCATCGTTTGCAGTGTTGCTGGGTCAAAAGAATTTTGTTTTTGAGTGACTGGCCCAGTAGCTTTATAGGCTTGGTGATCAGAAGTTGAGCCATGGCGACGGGCCGGTCGGCGACGACAATCAACAATATTATGCCCAGGTTTCTTACAATAGTTACACCAATTCTTTTTACGGCATTGAGATGCAATGTGGCCTGTCTCCTGGCACTCATAACATGTGATCTGATGTGATTTACGTGTTGGAGGTTTTGAGGCCATCATAGCAAAATCATTGGCCGTTGTATTATCCAAAGATGCTTGAGAGGTGAGACGTGTCTCTTCCCGTAGAACTTCAGATAGGGTGACATCTAGATCTGGAACACTCTCTCGATTAAGAATATTGGCTCGAATTGCTTCAAATTCAGGACGAAGCTTCATGAGAAATTGGACAACTCGAGTCCTTTTCCGTTCCTCTAAAACAGCCTTCAAAGCGTCTACTTTAAGGGTAGACTTTAAATTCTGATCCTGCTCCGACCAGATGATGAATAAGCTCGAGTAAAAACTTTGGACACTCGCTTCCCCTTGTTTGCAGTCGGCTAATTGTCTCTCAAGATCGAATTCTCTAGCCACATTGATTTGTTTATAGATTTGTTGAAGGTGAAGCCACATCTCGGAAGCCAAAGTGAAAGCACGCAAGCCAATTGCAATATCAACTTGGATTGAATTTATTAACCAGGTAATTACCTTAGCATTATTAGACCAGTACGTCTCCTTTTCTTTTGCATCAGTGGGCTCAGGTGTGGTTCCTTCAAGCATGCCGAGCAGACCCTTGCCTTGCACATAGACACGGAAATGAAATTCCCATATGGAGAAATTCTTGCCATTGAACTTGGTGGACAACAAATCATTGTTATGAGAATCCATATGATCAAGGAATAAAGAAACTGACATGACGAGTTGACTAAGAGAACACAGAGATATATATGAGAGAGATAAACACAGAGAACTCGAAAGAGAGATCGAATCAGAACCTGGCTCTGATACCATGTAAGAACAAGAGAAAATCAGAGAATTTTGAATAATCTCATATATACATTTGTTTACAGAGCTCTGCATATATACAATGAGCCAGAGTTAATCTCTCCACTAATTAAGCCTATAAATCTGTATAAACCAATAATAGAATCCCATAATTTAAGCTCAAGATATTCA
>JANZLH020000160.1:899088-911469 GCA_026770325.2 Erythroxylum fimbriatum | reverse complement strand
GGTCCCCAGAGTGGATCGGACTCGGGTATCGCTTCCCCCAGAGTGGGTCGGATACTACAGACGGGTCGCGGTCCCCAAAGTGGATCGGACTCGGGCATCGCTTGGGCCAGAGTTCCAGGGATGCTACAGTTTACCTTTCTTCCTTCTCTTTTCTCTAAAAGCCAGCATCGATTCTCTCTAACAACATTACCTCTAACTAGTGACCGGGTTGTCGAAGCTTTCAAAATTAATTTCAATTTTCTAACTTTTTGTAGTAGTCGCGGAACTAGATCGAATCTAAGAGAATTAAACGCTGGTTTCTTTATTTTAAATAATAAAATAAAGTGGAGATTTTCGACTAATTACTAATTAACTAAAATTTAAAAGACATCAAATTAAATCAACTAAATATAAAAGTGAGAAATTCAATAATTCTGAACTATGATTCAAGGGAAAGATCTCATATAATTGTAACATTGATCATTGGTTTAAAAAAAATATTTTTCACAATTTTAGCAGTTAAGATAACCATAATAAGTCTCAAATTTTCTTAAATTAATTGATTTAAACCCAACATCCAAAACAAAACTTAACATCAAATGACTGAGTTTGATAGCATTGCATATCAATTAAATGATAGCAATAAGCTTAGTGAAAAAGACTAAACCCTATATTAAATAATCGAGATAACTGTAATTATTTAACTTAGTTTTCTTTTTTTTTATCATAAGTTAAATATGCAAATTCATAAATAACATATGTGCTACTTGTACCAATCCTTCATGACAATTACAGATTATTGAACTCATGGATGGTTATAGAATAATCAACATTAAATTAATTTGTCAGATTAATCAATATTAATCATTCATGAAATATAAGAACTCAAAACAATAAATACTTTAATTAAAACATGAACAATAGTTTAGGAAAAAAACCTCACAAGGCTACAACTAAAGTTTTGAATACCTTTGATTCAGAATAATTGAGTTTATGTACACATAACTTTAGTTTCAACTCCAAAAATAGAAGAAAGATGAAATATTGTGAGAAAGTAAGAAGAAAACGATTGTTTATTTTGAAGAGGTGGAGAACGTCCCTTTTTATTGTTTTCCTGCTCTAAACCTAATCTAATCCTATCTTGCCATGATGCCTATCTAAAACAAATCCCAATCCCCACATAATAGAGATAGAAAGAAGTTTCCTAATTAAACTCCAACTCTTCAAGTAAATCTTTTAGGGTTCATTAAGTTTTCAAATCAAAACATAGTTGGTTATTTCCATAAGCTTGCTCAAGAATCATATCTCTACCACTTAACAAAAATGAACTTAATTCATCAATCAAAGGGACTTTATAAGGTCGTAACTTAGCTTAGGTAAGGTATGAAAAAAAGAAGTTTTTTGGTTAGGTTATGTTTGGTTGGATGTAATGTTTTTAATAGAATGGAACGTAATATAATGGAATGGAAAGGTTTATAATGAAATGGAACGTAAATAGATGTAATATTAGAAAATTTTTGTTTGGGAGAGATGGAAGGGTTTATAATGTAATATAGTGAAATGTTGTTTGGATGAAGGGTTTATAATGTAATATAGTGAAATGTTGTTTGGATGAAGGGTTTATAATGTAATACAGTGTAAAGTTGTTTATCATTTTACATTCCATCCTAAATCCCCCAAATTGGAAGTTTCCTATTTTTACTGTTTAGAATGGAAAGAGATGTAATATGAAACTCCCCTCTTCCATCTCATTCCATTCTATTCCATTATAAAACCTCTTCCCAAATGATATAATAATATTACATTCCATTCCATTCTATTATAAAACCCCAACCAAACAAAACCTTAAGTAAATTGAAGGAAACCATTCTAACTTACCTATACAAGTCGAAACTTAAATCAATCCAAAACTCACTTGATTTAAATAATATCCTTTTCAATCACCTTTTTTCTTCTTCTTTTAAAACAAGAACATCAAAGAGGATATTTTTTTTACTCCACCCTTCTCCCAATCTATAAAAAATAAAAATTCAAAATAATTCAATTTGAATAAACTCATTTAATTTTCATAGAAATAGTTTAAATCCTATACAAATGAGCTTTAAACAACTACTTCAATTTAGAGGTTCAAAATCATTAAGTATATCGACAAAAAAAAGGGTCAAAGTGGCTTTTAACAAGGTTATTATGCAAGAAAAGAAAGGGTAAGGCTCAAATTGGTTTTCTAGGAATACAAAGTAAGGTAGGCTTGTTTAGGTTAAAAATGATTATCCTAAGTGCCATTATCATCTTTATACAAATATTCATAAAAAATGTGGTCTTAACACATATTCAAAAACAAGTTCTAGCATAAACAAGTTATATATGATAACAGAAAAAGAAGGAAATATGTATGAGCATAAATATGATGAATGCTCTTAGGCTTAAAACTCACGTAAGTGTCAAAATACATCAAATTCTTGCACACTTTCATTCAATAAAAACCAATGACATACTTAAAATAATTTAATGAAAAAATATTCATGATTGTCCCTCTCATGCATTTTTTAAACCAAAATGTACCCTCACTTAAGGATTATTTATAAACAACCATCAAAAAATTATGAGGCCATCAAAAGGAATAGTCAATATATGAATTATAGTGTCATGAATGATATGTGCTTAATTGATTGTATATTTATTCAATAACACTTAGTGATTAATGATAGGAAACTGCTTAAGATATTCACTTTAGTTCATATATGGTTTTAGGTATAATTTAGAAGCAAATGAGCTAAAGGAAGTTGAAAGCGCTATATTTGCACCGATTTTCAAAGATTCACACTCACTTGTCTTTATGGAGAAAACAAGAAGATTAAAAGCAAGAATACAAGAAAATGAAGAGTGAAAAACACGGCATACGAACACTCTCGGCCACACCATAGTGTTCATGGGCATGAGACATCTTCTCATGCCCATGCAAGGTGTTTCAAAGGTGCGAGTTACCACTCACACCAGTGAGTGGTCACTCACGGGCGTGAGAAGAGGGACAACTGCCCCATTTAACCCTACATCTTTAATATAAATGAACAGAATATGTGATGGTCAAGGGTTATGAATGTTTTGGTGTTTTCGGATGGGAAAAAAGTGTAGCTTTTGGGAGAATGAAGAGGGCAATCGAAGCTCTTAACCATATGAGACCCATGGAGGGCTAGACATCCCCACGCTGGTTCAGAAGTGATATCAACATTGAAGAACCTGGTTAAGCATTTCTCTTATTGTTTGTTGTTCTTTCTCTTAGGGATTGATTATGTTATCCTATGTTTAATGTATAGGTGTTGTGTGAGAATGATTGAATGCTCTATTTGATTATTTTTAGGTAAGAACTTATTTTTAGAATCTTTAATATATTCCATAATTGTTATGTTGAGATTCATTTATGGCAACTGATGATTTTTAATCATTAGGGATAACATGACCTAGGTTAAATGACTCGAGCTTGTGTGGACGTTGCCTTGATTAATTTGTTTTCCTAATTGTAATGTGGCTATCTAATTAGATTTAGAGAGCTTATTCTAGGTTGTTCGATAGCTAGGTTTAGTTAACGAGCTCTTCTTAATTAAATAAGACCTAAGGGAAAACCAAGGTTAACAGAGTTTATTATTAAGCTACGATTAATATTTTCTAGGAGAGGTATAGAAGTAATTATGTTGGTCCCTAACGAATTCATCACTTTCATCATTTTTAGGTTGTTTGATTTAATTTTCTTTTGTTAGTTTAGTTTCATTTCATTTTATTTTAACCTAAACCAAAACCCCCCATAACCTAAACACTAATTTATTTCATTCCAAAAGCTTTACACACACTCTCTATGGTATCCACCTAGACTCACCACTGCTATAATTGTAGATCTAGTTATTTTACACACACTCTCTGTGATAACCAACATAATTACTTCTATAATAGTTTGAAAGATGCACAATAATTCCCGTATAGACTAGAAGTTTCTTATTACAACTCAGATCCATCTCTAGAAGAACTAGTTAATGTTGTCGTTGCTAACACTTTACAATTTCAACAGGAGTAAAGACAAATTTGGTCTAGCTTCCAAGATTTAGAGTGGCAGCAAAAATGAGGTACATTTTTAGAAGAATCAGTTAATGTTATTGTTGCTAATGCTTTGTAATTACAACAATTCTAGGAGGATATGATACAATTCCATCAAGATATAACGTCCAGATTCCAGAGCTTGGCAAGCTAGGTGGGTTAGTTTGCAAAAGCTATCGACCACCTAGCACCACAAATCAAAGAGACACACCTATCTTAACCTGAGGTGTACCCAAAGGACATTAGTGCAGAGGCCTTACGGAGTGAAGAGAAGCTTGAGAATCTTGATAATACTACTCAAAGAATTGCTTGTGCCAAAGAAGTGGAGAAGGAGCTCAAAACAAAAAAGGAATTATCATTTATCTTAGAGGTAAATGTTGAGTCCCTTATTGTTTTTAATATTAATCCTTCACCTTTACATAGTAGATTAGAGAAATTGAACAAGGAAGCAAAAGGTGAAGAGACGGCCGAGATCTTTCCAGAATGTATGAACTCAGTAGAGATTAATAATTTGAAGATAGGGAAGATGTTGGAGGTGAATGATCATCAACTTAGGCCCTATCCTGGAGAACCTCAAGTGGAGGAAGTGCACGTGACGCCCGAGGATCATAATTTTGTCACGTGATAAGGAGAAAAAAAGTGTTGAGCCAACGACACTAAACAAAGACACTGTTTGATAGGCAACGCAAGGGACATTTATTTCTTTTTCTTTGTCTTTAAATTTTCACATTTCTTTCTTATATGCATATGTGTTTTTAAGTTTGTTTGTTTTTTTACTTGTTTTTAAGTTTTTTAAAAAGAGAGAGAGAGAATCAAACAAACAGATAAACTTTTTCTCATTTTCTATTACTTCTAGGATTATATAGTCATGATTAGAGTGTGAATTAACTAGAATAATCTATGACAACTTTTAGGATGATCTTTTTCTCTTCTAATTGGTCAATATGCATTATTTTTAAAAGAGTAATGACTAGTAGTAGACAAAAGCCACTGAGATTTTAAGCTTTGTTAGACTTACACATCCATATCAGTCTCATGGTCTTTTGTTTATATATGACCTTCATGACATGTACATCTTGATTTTTCCTTGAATTTCTTTTTGAGACCACATTTTTATCACATGCATGAACATGAAAATGTTTGGGCATTTTTTGTTTTTACAAGCTACATTAGCCAAATAGCCTACACATTAAATGAATTTTCCTTTGTTAAGCCCCCTTGGGCTTTATTAGCCTTCCTTTTTGTGCTACCCATATTACATGCTATTAGACTTAACCAAATATCCTACCCAAGCCTTAAATCTAGTGGAGCATTTACTGATTATTGAGTTTGTGGATGTACAAATTTCTAAGTTTAGGGGTATACATATGTGTGGGATAGTTATAATTGTTGGGATGCCAATTTATTTCTTATCATTCCTATGTTGATGTAGCTTCTTTCTTGGCAAAAAAAAGCAAAAGGAAAAGAGAAAAGAAAAAACAAAAGAAAAAGGAAAATGTTTAAATAAAAGTATCAAGGAGGAAATACATATGTGTTGCAAAGTTATTTACGGGTAATTTTTCCTCATAAAGTTGTATTGAATGAATTACTTGAGTATGTTGGATATAAGGTGGATGTTGCTTTCGATGGTCACTCCCTATGATTTCAAAGTCTTGTTTATGATTAACTTTTGTGGTTGATATATGCTTGATGTGGTTTGTAGTGTGAGAGCTTAAATTTGAGCTAAGAAATATGATTTTTGCATTCATCATAGTTGATGTACACAATTGTGAGTGAATGTTGGATTTTGCACTTAATGGTATATTGAGTGTTTTTCTTGTTTCACTAGCTTTGATGGCTTTTACACTATACTATCCAAATAAATCTCACCTTAACCCTTGCCCATATTACAACCTTGAAAAGTCTTTGATTCATGATTATGCATGTGAATTTTAGTAGTGGAGAAATGAAATGATTTGCAAAGTTGTGGAATGTCATGATCATGAATGGTGTTTGGGTGTACCAGTGAATCTATCTTATTTAAACACATTTTTCAAGTCTACCTTTAGATTGATCAATTTTTAAAGGTGATGAATGTTGATTGATTATGAGTAAAAGCATTGAATGTTAAATTCTTGCTATGATTTTTGAAAGTTATTCAACTTTGCTTGTGACTATATATTCTTGGGAAATGTAGGAACAGAGTAAATGTCTGTGGGTCTATCATCTTAATTTTGATGTTTTGTCTCGGGACGATCAACAACTAAATGTGGGGAAAATTGATATGTACTTAACTGATTGTATATTTATTCAATAACACTTAGAGATTAATGATACGAAAATGCCTAAGATACTCACTATAGTTTATATAAGATTTTAGGCATAATTTGGAAGTAAAGGAGATAAAGTGAGTCAAAAGCACTATAATTGGTCCGTTTTACGAAGATTCACACTCACTTGTCGTTATGGAGCAAAAAGAAGAAGGTTAAAAGCAAGAAAAAGATAAGAAAATGAAGAACATGAAGAATGAAGAGTGAAGAACAAGGCATGGGAACACTCTCGGCCACACCATAGTGTGCATGGGAGTGAGACATCTTCTCATGCCTATGCAAGGTGTCTCACGGGCATGAGACTTGTCACTTACAAGAGTGATAAGAGGGACAACTGTCCCATTTAACCCTACATCTTTAATATAAATGAACAAAATATGTGACAACTGAGGGTTATGAATGTTTTGGTGTTTTCAGTTAGCAAAAGAGTGTAGTTTTTAGGAGAATGAAGAGGGAAATGGAAGCTCTTAACCGTGATAGACCCATGGAGGGCTAGACACCTCGACACCTGTTCGGAGGTGATATTGACATCGAAGAACCTGATTAAGCATTTCTCTCCTTGTTTGTTGTTCTTTCTATTAGGGATTGATTATGTTATCCTATGTTTAATGTATGGTTATTGTGTGAGAATGATTTAATGCTCTATTTGATTATTTTTAAGTAATAACTCATTGCAAGAATCGTCAATAAAATTTGTAATTGTTATGTTGAGATTCACTTGTGGCAACTAATGAATTTTAGTCATTAGGGATAACATGACCTAAGTTAAATGATTCGAGCTCATGTAGTTTTTGTCTTGATTAATCTATTTTCCTAAATCGTAATGTGACAATCTAATTAAATCTAGAGAGCTTCTTATAAGTTGTTCGATAGCTAGGTTTAATTAACGATCTCTTCTTGATTAAACAAGACCTAAGGGGAAAACGAGGTTAATAGAGCTTACTGTTAACCTACGATTAATAGTTGCGAGGAGAGGTATAAGAACAACAATTCAATGAAAATATGTTCAACCATGTGTAGATTAAGATTGAACCAATGACTGTGTCCCTTCACTTTCATCAGTTTTAGGTTGTTTGGTTTAATTTGCTTTTGTTAATTTAGTTTCATTTTATTTTATTTTAACCCAAACCAAAACCCTATAACCTAAACACCAATTGATTTCATTTCAATAACTTTACACAAACTTTTTGTGGGATCGACCTAGACTCACCATTGCTACAGCTGTAGGTCAAGTTATTTTGAGTAGTATGCGCCACGTCAATGAATCTAAGCAAAATTCAAAAAGTTCATCATAATATAAATGCTCTATCCCCCATACCTGAATCATATATTGTCCCTAATGTATGCACAAGATACTCACATCTCACAAAATAATCAACAAAACTAAAACATAGAGTATAAGACTCCCCTGAGTTGTGAGCATTTGAAAGGAGATGTAATATGGTGTGAGTGGACATGGAGGTATCATGTGACACATAACTAAATTGCCTCTTTTGTTTCTCAATCTATCTCAGCCAAATATCTCATCCTTTGGCTATTCAAACATGCTTTTAATGGGTACTTATGGTAGTTTCTGTGACAAATTGATCTTGTACAGCTATATTCACTATAGATTTTCCTTTCGCTATTGTCCTATTAATATATATGGAACATCCCGTAATCAAGACAAGTATAAACAGAAAACTAATCCAAAAAAATAATGAAAACAACCTAACAATAGTTACTATTAAAATTAAAGTAAAGCAACTAAAAGTAATAAACAAAAATTAAGTAAAAATAAATAGAACATTAAAATAATACTAGTAGGTGTGGGTGGTAAAGTGTTGTGTGGCATTGGTGTGGCTAGGTTGATATCTTGCATTGTTAGTTGGAGCTGTGACTACTTAATGGGTTTGCCTGGGACCTTTGCAACTGTTGGAAGAAAAGACTTTGCCTAGATGCTGCAAAAGAAACAAAAGATTAAGGTTTTGTTTTTTTGGTTTTTTAAATAATAAGAATAATTGTTTTAAAAAATTATATAATAACTTTTTAATGTTATTTATTTAAAAAAAAATAAATAAATAAATAATTACAAGTTTCTTTAAAACCAATATATTACTAACAAGAATAAGGCGTGATCACGCATTATGAATATTAGTATTATGAAATTTTAGGGTTTCCATTCAAGAAAGCTAAATCACATAAGGCGTGATCTCGTCATATGAGATTTAGTATTCTAGATTTTTAGAGGTTCCATTCCAAAAAGCTAAATTGTTTAAGGTGTGATCTTGCCTTATAAAATTTAGTATTATGGAATTTTGAGACTTATTTCCCCCTGAAGCCAATAAACTAATTTCTAAAAAACAAACAAATGAAAATTATATATAACTAAAACAAAACTAATAAAACTATCATATTTTGGGTTGCCCCCCCCCCCCAAAGTGCAATTATTTGACGTCGTTGTACTCGACAGGTCTGTTTTCCTTCTCAAATTTTTATGCAATTGTAGTTTTGCACTCCTTAAGTAGTGTTACTAGCCCTTTCTCTTACCCTATAGTCAACCTTTTTTTGAGATGATCATAGGTAATAATTGTCCTTCACCTAAATAGACATATTTTCGGTGATCAGGTAAGGCTTTCAATTTTATCTTTGGAGCCTGCAAAACAAAAGGTAACATTTTCTTATGAGTCATAGTAATTTCAACATTTAAAGTTTTTGTTATAGTAATTTCAACATTTAAAGTTTTTGAATATATTAACATTGATGCTGATGATTTTACAACTTCACAAGTTTCATCAACTTGCTCGTTCACTTCAAATTTACCATTAAACTCTAGCTTATCTTCAACACTTTCTTCTTTAAACATATCCTGCACAAATGAATCCAAAATATTTATATGATAAATAGATTGGAAATCATTAAGGTACTTCATTGCTTCCAAAATATTGAACTTTATTGTCTCTCCATCAAACTCAATGGAAAAAGTACCCACATTCACATTGATTTTCTTCTTGGTCGTCTTCATAGATGTCCTACCTCACAAAATTGAACTTGGATGTTCAACACTATCTCCATCTATTTTTAAGATGTAAAAATCCACTAGAAAAACTAAACCGTTAACTTGAACTAAAACTTCCTCAATAATTCCAATAGGAAGCACATATAAACGATCAACTAGTTGAATAATCATATTAGTTTTTGGTAAAGAATTCAGTTTTAAAGCTCGGTAAATTGAGTATGGCATGGCATTAATGGATGCACCTAATTCTAGCATAGCACGTTCAATTTTCTTATTACCAATAACACACAGAAGTGTAAACATTCCTGGATCTTTGCATTTATAGTAATTTTTCTACTTATCATAATTGATACTTTCTTATCCAAAATTATTCTCTTCTTGTCCTTTAAATTCTTTTTATTTGTGCACAATCCTTTCAAGAAATTTACATATTTTGGAACTTCCTTAACTACTTCTAAAGGTGGTATATTGATTTCCACCTTTCCGAAGGTTTCTAGGATCTCTCTTTCATATTCCTTGTCTTTTGATCTAGCCAACATGCTAGGAAAAGGACATCCACGTGCATTAATTGATATCGATGAAGATAAATCATATTTTACCTTTATTGATTTTTGAGTTAGAAGTTCGTCTTTCTTTTCTTCGTCATCATTCTTGTCTACCATCATTAGTAAGGAAGATCCAAATTGATTTTCCTTACTACTTCTCAAAGTCATTATACTTACATTCTCTTTAGGATTTACCACCATTTGGGAAGATAATTTTCCTAATGTTTACACCTCTAATTTACTGACAAAGGTGGCTAATTGAGTTATTTGATTTCTTAAGAACTAAAGGCTTGCTCTTGTTTCCTGTTGAAATTTTTGAGAATGAGTAGTAAGTGCCTTAACAATTTCATCCAAAGACATACTTGAATTTGAAGATTGAGGTAGAACATATGTAGGGGCTTGAGGTTGTTTATTAATATCGTTATTGCCCTCTTTGATTTCCATATATTGTTTTGTTTCATTCATCTTTGATTTTCCCCAACCACCCAAACTTGTCCTTCAATATCACTGCTGGAATTTTTCTGGAATCAAGTAAGTTGTGTTTGCTGATTTTCTAGATATTGTAAATGATTTTGATGATAATTTTTTTGTATAAATCAATACATGCATGAGAAGGTTGGCAACAAAGTTTCGGTGAATAACCTTGTGGAATGAGAGATGAAGGATCGGTGAATGAAATACTGCAAAAAACTAGTGTTTGCTCTGTTACCTTGCCATGTGCTGCATGCATGTTTAAAAGTGGTGTTAAATGAGTTTAGAGCTAAGTTTCTGGTGATACTATGAAGTGGGAAAACACTTTAAATGGAAAATGTGGGATATGATGAGCATGCCGTTGTAGTGAAACTAATACTATAAAAATGAAAACACAGTGGAGAGTAGGCTTGAAGTTTCGGTTTTGATAGTCAATATTTTATGAACTTGTAGGTGATTGATTAAAAGGAGTTAAATGAAGTTAAAGAGTGGATAAAAAAAAAGAAAGAATATGCATTGGAGGGAAATATGAGAATTGGAAGATTTACAGTAGAGAGAGAGTTGAAGATGGTAAAATAGTGTATGATTGGTTTTGGTGTTGGAATATAAAATTTGAGTTGTTTTGGGACTAAGTTGATTTGATATCGAAGGGAATAAGAGGGATAAATATAAGGGTATAAGTTTGTGATGAGGAATTAAGTAGAAGAGAGGAAGAAGATGGAGGAGTGTTGCTGCAAAAATGTGGAGAATTACGTGCAAAAACGTGATTCTATGGTAAAAGGGTGGTATTTGCTTGTATAAGTTTATGAACAGAGTATTTCACTGAACATCCTTGAGTCTTTTGGCTATAACTTTTTCTTCCAAACTCCAAATGACTTGAAACTTGAACCAATGGATTCCTAATACATTTTTATTTCTCTCCATAAAAATTTAGATTTATCTGAATTGATTTGAAAGTGATCGATTGGATGAAAGTGTGGAAGTCTGCTGGAATGATATGAATTGGAAAAGTTTCATGATCATGCTTCAGTTTTCTAGTTATAACTTGAGCTGTAGATTTCTTAATGAGTTGATTTTTGATTCATATTAAACTATAGACATATTTCTACAATTGTTGTGAAGAAGTCGAATTTTAATTCTATTTCTATGATTTTCAAAATTGGCATGAAACTGAGTTTTAGCTTAGGTTGTAACACTACCAGGGACAGAAATCATATCTTGTGGTTATTGAATAAACTGTATTGATGTGGGCCGAATTAGACTGAGTTGTCTTCACCAACTTGTAGCTTATTCTCTTAGCTTTAAATTGGTATAAAGTTTGTAATTTTTAGATATCTGATCTGAAAGATATGAGTTGTATAATTAAAGGGTATGATCATGTACTAGCCAAAAGTTCAAATGTACACAGTCTGTGGTATTTTATGCACAACTCATTGAATTCTGAATCAAAATGGATGATCTTGGAGTCATTAGAAACTTAATATACTTTAGAACAACTTTCTAGAAGGAAGTGTTGCTTAATTTCATCATTTACCCTATCAGATTAATTATGTAAAGTTGACCCAAAATCATGTGGGTGGAAAATCTGAAGTGGTCAATTAGGTTATGAAATTAATTTTCACATTGTTTTATTTTGGTCCAAATTATACGTACCAAATGATATTAATGAGGCTCTGATATCTGATCGATTTGATGATGGAAATTATAATAAGATACCCGAAATTGTCATTGAACATGCATTATGCATATTTTATATAAGTACATATGCATAAAAGAATACTTGCACATTTGTGCAAAAGTGTGATATTTGTGAATGCATTGTGTATGTTATAGAGGAGCACATCGGACGATAGTCAGACATTGCCATACCATCTAGGCAATAGCTTCTTGGAGTGTTCTGTGAGTCAACCTAGATGATTTCCTAGGATTGATTTGATTTGAATTTAATTTGATTTATTACACTTCCATTATTATTGAACTGTTTGTGAGTTGT
>JANZLH020000160.1:875917-889035 GCA_026770325.2 Erythroxylum fimbriatum | reverse complement strand
CGTACATGTTTATCACTTGTCATTGGTTCTTAATTCTTAATGCTATTATTCAATTTACCTATGATCGTATCTAGGTTGTTGTTTAATAAGATTGCTAGGATACATGTTTCTAGTCATTACACTTAAGAGAGATTTTCCCCCAATGAATGTTTGTTAACAATTGCAATTTTATGTCAAGGATCCATAATAGCATGGTAATATCGATGACCGAAACCAAGGTATTTTTTCTATTGAATTTTCAGATTTAATTATTGCTTTCGATTTGTGATTTTTCCTTTGATTTTTTGATATTGTCGTGACAAAACCCCATCTCTATTTTCGTTATTTGTCCCGTTTGAACTAGCCCATGAGCTATAAGTCACAGCGATAACTTGTTTTCTCGATTCACAGGTGTAAGCAATGCTACGCACCATAGTTTTTGTTTAAAGTCAAACTTTGGAGATGAACTTGCCATAGTTTTTGTCTAAAGTCAAACTTTGGAAATGAACTTGTAAGTGATTAATTGAAACATGAACACTTGAACTTCAATGTGATTAATTCAAATTTAGTATTAACATAAGAAATTCACGTAATTGACATGGCAATTCTTTGCATAATAAACTCCTAGGATGGTATATAAGTTGGAAACTCGTGATGCTAATCCCATGAGGCTTATCTGTGAAAAATTCCACAAGCCTAAGAGTCACAGCGAGAACTTGCTTTCTCGATTCATAGGTGTAAGCAATGCTACGCACCACAATTTTTGTTTAAAATCAAACTTTGGAAATGAACTTGTAAGTGATTAATTGAAACAAAAAGACTTGAACTTTAATGTGATTAATTCAAACTTAGTATTAACATAAGAAATTCACGTAATTGACATGACAATTCTTTGCATAATAAACTCCTAAGATGGTATATAGGTTGGAAATCCGTGATGCAGCTCCCATGAGGTTTATCTTTCCTCACAAATTCTTCTATGAATTAGTAAGGTTCCTAAGACTTAAAATGTGGTGATTGCCAAATCACTAAGGTTGAATCGGTTGTGATTGAGTTTTCTAATTTTGAAATCATATAGTGGGATATGTTGGTTTCAATTTGGAGGGGAAATGGTCAAATCCTTGTAAAAACAGGAAATGAAGAATATAATGATATGTAAAGTAAAGATTAAATGTTCTATAAGATTAATATGGATACTAATATAATGATTATTATATCTAACTATGAAATCACTTTTTTAAATAACAGTTTTGTAGAAATGAGTAATGTTGATAGATCTTGGATATATAGATGATTAACACTTGATGGTTTCATTAATCTTGAGTTTATTAAGGGAGTTGAAGCTTTTATTCACTATGCATGTTCTCAACTTGCATATATGGATGGTCCAAAGATCAAATATCCGTGTAAAAATTACAAACATATTCGTTTTCTTCCTATTGATGAAGTGAATCTCCATTTGTTAAGAAAAGGGTTTGTTCCAAATTATTTTGAGTGGAAACAACATAAGGAGCCATTAATTTGTCCTCAAGGGCTAATAAAGTAAACTTGTCAATAAATGTGGAAGGGTTTGAAGGAGAGACTAGATTTATAATAAATAATGTGGGTGCAACTGAAAATCATTACACTTAAATAGTTTATGATACAGCCAGTTATAGCTTTGAAGCAAATATAGACAATCTTGAAAAAGAACCAAACCCACATGCTAAAAAGTTTTTGACTTACTAAAATCAGTTGACCAAGAATTATGGCCAAATTGTGAGACTATAACTCAATTATCTTCATTTGCTTGAATATTAAATATAAAGTATGAAGGCATATTTCTGATTGAACATAAAATTCTTGCTTATTATAATGAATCATTACTTCCTGATCATACAATGGTTGGTAATTTCTACAATATGAAGTAACTTATTAGGGGTCTTAGTTTGTCAGCTGAAAAAATTGATTGTTGAAAATTGAGATGTATGTTGTTTTGGGGAGATGATGTGGAATTACAAGAGTGCAAATTTGTGATCAATCTAGGTTCAAACCTAGAAAGCATTGTATGAAACAAAAATTAGTACCCTAGAAGCGGATGTATTATTTCCCGCTAACTTCGAGACTTTAAAGACCATATGCCTTTGATGTTACGACATCTCACATAAGATGACATAATAAACATAACCAAGAAGATGCAATAATGAGTCATCCATCGGATGCGTTGGCATGGAAATTTTTCAATAACACTCATTCTAAGTTTGCAGCTGAAAGTCAAAATGTTAGGTTGAGATTGTCGACAGATACATTCCAACCTTTTGGTCAATCCGGCCAACAATATTCATCATGGCCAATCATAATTACTGTTTATAATTTGCCTTCATAGATGTGTATGAATGAGGTATATATGTTCTTAACGATGATCGTGCTAGGGCCTACGAATCTAAAACATAAAATTGATGTATTCTTACAACCATTGGTATTTGAATTGCATCATCTTTGAGAATTTGGTGTGGAGACATATGATGTGTCTTTTAAACAAAATTTTTGTTGAGAACAACTTTGATGTGGATTATTAGTGATTTCCCTACGTATGCTATGTTGTCTAGATGGAGCACAATAGAGAAATTAGCTTGTCCTTACTGTGGTAATGATACTGATACTTTTTATCTTCTTAACTGGGCCAAAACATCTTGGTTTGACAACCACATGAAATTTCTTCCTTTAGATCATCCATTTAGATGCAATAAACTAAAGTTTATTAAAAATAGGATGGTACAAACACCTCCTCCCCCTCACAAAGCTTGTGAAGAGATTTTGCAAGAGATTGATGAATTAGGGTTACTGAAAGTTCATAAATTGAAGGTGAAGAAGTTAATATAAGTATTAGTAAAAACTTTGGTTGGAGAAACAAAGTATCTTTTGGGATTTGTCATATTGGAAAACTAATTTGATACGTCAAAATCTAGATGTGATACATATTGAAAAAATATATTTTTGACAATTTGTTCAATACCATAATGAACATTGAAGGGATAACAAAAGACAATGCAAAAATCACGAACTGATTTGAAACTTTTTTTGTATAAGGAATGAATTAGATAAATATCTTCGCATCGGTAAATATCAAAAGGCATGTTATACTTTGGATAAAAAACAAAAGAAAATTTTATGTGAATGGTTGAAAAGTCCCGATGGATATGTTTCGAACTTGGCAAGGTGTGTGGATATAAGGAAGTATAAATTATTTGGGATGAAACGTCATAATTGTCATGTGTTTATGCAAAGACTAATTCCAATTGCATTTCGGGAGTGGTTATCGAATAAGGTTTCAGAAGCTATAACAGAATTAAATTTGTTTTTCAAAAGCTTAATATCATTTGAAATAATGTTAGCTGGAATGGAAAAACTAGAAAAAGAAATTCCAATTATCTTGTGCAAATTGGAAGGAAATTTTCCTCCAAGCTTCTTTGACTGTATGGAGCATCTACCCGTAAATTTAGCACACGAAGCCAAATTTGCTGGCCCAGTTTAATATCGATGGATGTATTCTTTTGAGAGGTAATTATAGTTAATATTTAAATAAAAATTATAGCATGTTTTAATCATAAAATTGTAATAACCCTATTTGTAATGTAGATTTTTACATCACTTGAAGAAAATTGTGAAAAACAAGGTTAGAGTTGAAGTTTCAATATGTAATGCTTATTTAGTGGAGGAAGCAAGTACATTTCATTCACATTATTTTAAGTCATATGTGCAGACAAGAGAAATAAAAGTTCTTTATAATGACGATGGGGGCGAAGCGAGTGATATTAATGGTAACTTATCCATTTTCACATATCCAAGATGAACATACAAACGTTCAACAAGAAGAATGTTAACAAACGAAGAAGTAGAAGTTGTCCATAGTTACATTTTATTGAATTATCAAGAGGTACAACCTTTTGTGCAGTAAGCTTAAGTTGATTTTGAAATTGATTATTTGAGTTTTTGAAGTTAGTGTTGTTCACAACTAAATTACATAATAATGCTTTTAGATTATATAATGAATGTTTACGCAAGCTAATGACCAAGACAACAAAGGATAATATCAATAAAGAAGTTAGAAGACACTTTTTTCAATGGTTCGAGAAATATGTAAGTAATCGCAGAATTGCAATAATTGAAATGGTTGAATTATCAGATCAAAGTGTTTAAATGGCATTATACTATTCAAAACGAAAAAAAATTAATGTAGACCTCAGCAAATCTAATAGAGAACAAGTTCATATGTGATCTTGAGAAAGGGCCTTTGCAAACTATTAATTCGTATTCGATGTATTTTGTTAAAGAATTTAAATTTCATACAAAATATCATAGTCATAGTATGACAACAGTAAATATTGGGGGCATACAAGGATAATTGATAGAATACAGTGGTAAAATTATTGAGATACTTAAAATTGAGTACCCTGAATTGTCAATAAAACAGAGTGTTATATTTAAGTGTGACTAGCTTGATCCAACTCCTAATGTTGGAGCAAAAGTGCACAGTCGATATAATCTAGTTGAAATTAACCAAAGAAGAAGATTTAGACAATTTGAACCTTTCGTGTTGGTGAAGCAAGTGATCCAGGTGTATTATATCCATTTTCTCATCTTACGATGAGGTAAGTCAAATTGGTTGGCCGTTTGCAAAGTAAAACTTCGAGATGTTTTTGAATTACATAGAAAAGGAGAAAATAAGAGAAATAAAAGTGAAGCGTTTCAGGAAGATGTTTATGAAATAAACGCATGTGTAACATATGAAGAGAATGAACCTTTGAACAATCCAAATAATGAATATGTTGAAATTTCATTCGAAGAGGATGAGGAGGGCGAGAAATCTGAAGAGGAACCTGAGTTTGATTCTAATTATTCAGAAAAAGATGATGATGATTATTTTGATTTACAATTAAGTGATGATAGTGATTAATTTGTGTTTGTAATATAATATTATATGAATAAATCTATTATTGCATCAATAATATAATGTTATTTGTATTTAATTTATATTGTTCTATTATTGGAATATTCAATAAAATGTGAATTTCGGGTTAAAAATATGTCACAAAAGAGAAAACAAGATTTATTGCTGCCAAGGTTCAGGTTACCATGTTTTCTAGGCACATTCTGCAGATGCTACAAAATCAAGTGTTGTATGTCCAGCTACTGTACATCCTGATGAGACATCACCTTCCATACTTACAGTCCTTGTAAAGTTACCTTTTGAACCTGGTGTTACACTATCCAACAGCCCTGCTACACCATCTACCAGCCCTACATCATCCACTACCCCTACACCAACAGAGATATTAGGGGTAAACGTTGTGGATGATGGAGGCGGTTTCCAACTTGAAACTAAGAGAGCTAATGGAAGAACTTACATCATAATTGTCAACAATCTATTAGTGAAGTTCTAATAATTTTGTAATTCATGCATGATAACACCACTAGTTTATACTTAAGTTATATGTTTTAATTTAAAAATGATCTAAAAATGTGTATATATTAGGTTGGTTTCGTCAGGAATGTACTCCAGAAATATCTTATCCAAGTTCAAGTAGATGATAGATCTTGAGGGTTATATATGAAAGAATGTTTCTCAGGTGACAAAGGATTTTTATTATCAGGAGTTTGAGTTCCAAAAAATATATTCTTTAATCTTTTTTATTTTATCTAATTTTACACATTAATTAGATAAATATTGTCATTTATAAGTGTTTATAGTGTGTTTTCTTTTTTTTCAGAAAGAATTTTTTCGGGATTCAAAATTTGAGGATGTAATTTATAATGTATGGGAGAGGTGAGCTTATACACGTTATAGAGACTTTCTTGGTTTGATACACAAGAATGGTATATGACTATCATATATATCTGAAGAATTATGGACTTGTTGGCAGCAGTATTGGGTATCACCCAAGGCAATGTCCATTTTAGAGTGCCTTTCTGCCAATAAATGTGGAGGACCGGATGAAAAGAGTCTACCCATACACACTGAAGGAGCTTTGACCCACCATGTAAGTATCAAAATTTTACACTTATATTCTGATTTTTGTACTTTGATGTATGAAATTTGGTTTCAATGTAATTTGATAAATGAAATTTAAAATGAAAATATATGTGTATTATAGAGAATAATAATGTTATCAATGTCTGGTTCCATTAATGACTGTGTTGTTGAGTTAATTTTTTTGTCTAACAGGGGTAAATATCATAAAAGTAGAGGAAACTCTACCGAAATTTTTGTAAATTGTAGGTCACTTTTAAAATTTATTCTGATACAGGAAAAGTCTATAGGCAGAAAGCCTACAACATGCCAACCTTTTTTGTACACTCACGCCAAGAAGCATGATGGTATAACCTTCGTCAACACCTGATGTAGACAAAATCTATACTTTAATATTAATTCTTAAAAATTATCACTTATTAAAACAAACAATTATAAAGATATGACCAAATACAAGAAAGCATTGAATGACAATCTTAAAACTCTAAAACTATTGATGAGAGTCAGACATATCTTGATCCAGTGGGTGGTAGAGACTGTCATGGAAGGATATTCGGCTTAGGTTCATTTGCAAACATATGCTATTCGCAATTCTCTACTTCCTCTACAACTGGATCTAGTAGACGGTCTGCATCAAATGAGAGAGTCGTTCAGATTGAGAACACAGTAGAGAGGTTGATGGAGTGCATAATCCAGCTCCGTAAAGAGGTGGATGAGTTGAAGGGGAGGGACAGGACCTCATCGCAGCACTCAGAGCATCCGCCTTCACCACCTGCATAGCTTTTAGATAAGTGAATGTATTTGATAGTCAGCTACTCTTAAGTTTTTGTATGAATTTTTAATTTACATTTATTTTCAAAATACTTATTTGTGTACATTATAATATTTTTATTATATTACCAATCAGAATAATGTTTACTTTATATTTATCAAACAATGTTATATTATTTATAGAAATTAAATGTAAAAAATTCAAAACATTATCAACAGAAAACACAGGTAAGAAGTGAGAAATGATGATTGAAATTTATCATAGCTATATTTCCCAACGGATTTACAATATTCTGTCGGTAAAAATTTTGTGACGGATAATGCTTTCCATTGGTAAATGTAGTGACGGACTTACAATTTACCGTCAGTAAATTCACTGACAGAATGTTAGAAATCTATCGCAAATTTAACAACTGAATATTCATAAATACAAAATTTCGTCGCTAAATTTATCGACAGATTCCTTATTTCTGTCGCTAAAATTTTCCTATGGCCGTTTCTTCGACTATTCTTTCTGTCGGTAATTTATGTTGTCAAATTTGTTTCCCGACAGAAATTCTTTACTCTCTGTCAATAATTTCTGTCGATAAAACTTATTTTTCTTGTAGTGACACATTATGTTTTTCTTTATAAAGGAAGTAGCCGACCTCATATGCTAAAGTATAAAAATAGTTAAACAAATGTGTGGGTGCTTTTTAGAGAACAAGTTCACTAAACTAACGCAATCTAAGAAATCTATTTAGATCATTACTTATATATCTATGGAATTCTCATTGTGATTATTGTATAAGTGATCATTTGACTTAGGTCTTAAAAGTTATCTTGTATAGGGATTGCTATATTTTAATACTACTTATAACTTATTTAATCATAGGTTATTCAATCGATAGTCATTGGATGTAGCATGAATTATATGAAGGTAATTGTTTGATCAAGATAAGATCCATCACTATAAAGTAAATAGGGATAATGTTATGTTGTTCTCAATTAGTATTGATTTAAGAAATCTTTGGCTAAGGTAGAATGACGTTTTGTAAATAATTTACATATGTCATTAATTGAATCAATAGCTAATGGCAGAGAACTAATATGACTGGACTTAAAATATAGTAGACATTAATTATATGCTCTATGTCTAATCGGAACATTGTATGATAAAATGATTTAATTATATAGAAAAATCATGCATATAAAGGTTAATTAGAACCACTTCCACATTCTTAAATATTTGGGTAGCCATAATGCGTTACTAGACGCCAATCTTTATCTATAATTATAAATTGTTTAATTGGAGAACTAAAGATAAATTAAAAATAATTTTAATTTATTTAATTCTAATTATAAATTATAATTATAATTTACAATCATTGTTAACATATTTGAAAATCTAATGGATCTCACATAAAGAACGAGTTGAAGAAAGAAAAGATATTTTAATCAAGTTGAACTAGATTGTAAATTTCGACAAACTTTATAATTAAATATGATATATTTCATAAATAAGGATTAATATGAAATATTGGATCTTATTTAGACATAATTGGTATTTAATTAAAATTATCTGTAATTTTAATTAAAGTTTAATTCAAATATAAATTTAATTTCAATTAAATTACTGAATTGTCCAAAATTTATTATAAATATACTTAAGCTCTATAAAGCTAGCACTTCTTGCTTAGCTTTCTCTATAAGAGTTATAGAATTCTCTCAATCTGTTCTTTGGATATCATTAGAGGCTGAAAACTTACGTGGCTATAATGGTTAAGATGGATCAATTTCGTAAATATTTCGAAAGATACGATAAGAAAATAATCAAGTTTTAGAATAAAATATAAATTAAGATACATACTTTATTATAATTTATGTATTAATTATTTCATACAATTAAATTGATCTTAATTTTTATAAAATCAAAATATAAAAAAAGTTCGTAATTGCTATCAAGTTTGGTCATGATTTTCCAACATTTACTCCGCCAAAATCCCTCAAAAGTCAATTGAAGGATACATTCAAAAGCTGACAACTAGAAAGTATGTAAAGTTGTGATCTTTCTCCGCCCAATCAGAGAGCATAAACGAAAGTGAAAGAAAGATACAGTTCCCTTAATCTTCTATTCAATTTTCCCAGCTAGTTCCGAGCAAATCGTAACCTTGTGAGCAAGATCACCAAAAGCGTAAATTAAATGTTCGGTCCTCTTACGGCTCTCGGAAGGGGGGATATTTGCAGAACTACAGTCTGCAGAGCTCTGTCAGATGGTGACAAGCAGATGACAATGACTTGATTAACCATTTCTACAACTTTGCATTTTCACCGTAAAATTGACTGAATTGATCTATTCTTTTACTTGAATCGGAAGATTCCTGCCTGCTTTATGAGAGTGCTTCTTAGGATAATGTACTGTCTCAAAGGAACTACAAGACGTAACCTTTCACATAGCCCTTATTAGATCAGGGGTCACAATCTCTTTGTACGGACGAGAAATTAGTAATGATACAAGGCATCCTAGCGCGTGTATTTCAAGTTATGGCGCGTGAGCCACCATTGAGAGATGCGGAGTTGGATAGCTCCTGGAGTCTTGCAACTCAAGGAAAGCAAACTTATTGAGGATGTTTTAGAAGATGTCTTAAGATAAGACAGCCAGATAATTACTAATTTCTTGGAAAATCAAAGGAAATGAAAAGAAAGTCGTAAAGCTGTTGCGAAAGTGATTATTAATCATCTCTTGTCTTTTGAATGCAAAAATTGGCGAAACCTTTAGTGGGAGAGAAAAAAGGTTTAATCTTTGAGGGTTTCACGTTAATTTCTTTCCAGTTTTCTATGCTGTAACTGAGATATTTGGATAAGCTGGTGGAGCTCCATGTAAGATGTGAAAGACCACTTGCTCGCCAAACAATCTTCCTGATTAAATCTAACAAAATATCTTTCTTTTTCAGTGGATTTGTTTATGACAGTAACTAATGCATATCGATGAGGTAAAAGAAGACACGGATTGAAACACGCCTTATTCTGCAATTCTACCCCAAACCCAGAGTGGAAAACCGACAAGAAGGAATAGTCCCCTCACAATTTATATTGGAAAACCAGAGAGAATTGGAGAAATGAGTTTTGTATCAGACCTATATACAAGAGAAGAAAAATCTGTGGCACACACCTGTAATTGAAGAAAAGAGCATTTGTTCAAGCCTCTTTAGTTTCTTTTCGTAATTGGACCGGCACCTTTTTCCAAACTAAATATGTCCGTAGGCTGCTGTAAGTCTCTGAATGTCCTTTTGAGCCATACCAGAATTTTGCATATGCTCTTGTTGCTGCTGGTTATGAGGCCACAGACCACTTGAATTTCCTGTCAGAAAATGTGTCTCTGATTTCATCTCATTGTCTAAAGATTGAGGATTTTGATCGTGTAAAGCAGCAGCCATTAGCAATTGATTTTGAAGGCATTCGGGCCATTTGATGTCCTCCTGATGGCCTTCTATTAGATGGTTTTGACCCTCTTTATCTGTTGAGTTGCAATCCCCCAATCCCCAGGAAAAGATGGTATTTTCAAAGAAGCTGTTGCTGCTTTGCATTTCTCCACTTCCACTACTTCCACTACTGCCATTACCATTGTTGGCTGTAGCTTCCCAGAACCGAGAACTGCTGGTTGCAAATGATGGGACTGAAGGGTTAACAGAAGAAAGACTGACAGAAGGCTTGTAGGCCATAGAAGTAGAAAGAAATGCACTTGTTGCTGAGGGAAGAATGGCAGGCATTGCACTGGAAGAGAAATCCGAATTCATGTCAAAACTCTTGCTGGTTTGTGGGAACCAGAGAGAAGGGATTGAATTTGTTGTGAGCCTAGCATTTGACAATTGCTGAAGAGGGAACTGTGCCATGAAATCCGAAGGTCGGCAATTGGTTGTAGTAGTTTCATGGTTGGAAGTACCGAACCTGTCTAAAAACAGCTCCTTGTTGCTTGCTGGTGCCATCAAACTGTTGTTGCTACTTCTGTTGATAGCGTTACTGTTACCAGTACTTATGGTTTTGGAGCTCGGAGAACCTTCCTCATGCAATCGATAACCCTGCGGAGAAATTGAAGATTGTCTGCTATCTCCTTGCTTAGAACTATCGGCTTTGAGGAGGTTCAGTTCACTTGAAGCAGAGAGTTTCTCTTTAGCAGGTTGCTTCTTGTCGTCTACGCTTTCAACCTCTGAAAGTGGTTTGTGAGTAACAGGGTCAATGCCTCTCTGCCTAAGTTTCTTCTTCAAGCAAGAATTCCACAAATTCTTTATCTCATTGTCTGTCCTCCCAGGCAATTGTGCCGCAATTTGAGACCACCTAAGTAATCATGTAGAAAGAACAAATTTTCTTAAATGATAATGAAGAAAGAGAATTCACAAATAAGAACCAATTGTTTTGAAAGAGCAGAAGTAATAGTACCTGTTTCCCAGTACAGCATGAAGCTCAACGATGAGGTCCTCCTCCTGTTGTGAGAATGAACCTCTCTTCAAATCAGGCCTCAGGTAGTTAATCCACCTTAATCTACAGCTCTTTCCACACCTCTGCAAACCTGCAACATTCAAACAATCCCATGAATATAAGTTCCCGTTTTCCTCTTTCCTACATAACATTATCAAGAAAAGCAAAAAATTGAGGTTAAATTACCGGCTTGTTTGGGGACAGAGCTCCAACAACCATGACCATACTTGGTAATATGCCTCAAAAGTTTCTCATCTTCCTCTGGCGACCACAGTCCTTTCCTGAGCTTCTGCTTGTAGCAGCAAGAGTGCCTCCCCATTTCAAGCAAAACCCACCCGCAATGAGGGATGAAGAGACAGCTTTCCCAAAGCAGCAAACTTTTTCGCTGATTCCTAGACCAAGTTTCAGCAACTAGAACAGGTAGCTCTGGAAACAGATTTTTGTTTTCAATGGATTTGCTTTGGCTGAGAATATGTAAGCAGAAACTGGAAGAGAGAGAGAGAGAGTTGAAAGAGAGACTGACAAATGAAGCATCAGCTGAGAAAGGGCGTTGAATTAATATAGGAGTTAAGCTCCAAGGGAGCTAAGTCACAGTCACAAGGTGTGAAAAGTCACTCTGTTTTCTCTCCTCTTTCATTATGAATAAAAGCTTATGTTTTTAATTTTCTCCATAGACAGAGTTGCTTACATCTCGTCAAAGGGCACAGAATTTATGTGGCCTGAGCCAGAGGGGTAATTTTCAGCACACAGTCGATGTTTAAGCCATACCTTTCTTCTTAACCCAGTGTTTTTTAGCTACAACTTCCATTTCATGATTGAAAGGAGCATCTTAATTTCACAAATTGTGATAAATCTAATTCACTTTGGGGCAGTTTTGGCCAATTCCTTCCAAGTTATGATCACTTGCAAAAGTTTCATCATTACGTGGAAAGAATTAAATCGATTTGGTCATATTCTCTACAAAATAATGATGTGTTCCCAATTCTGATAAACTCCACTTGTTCTTGCGAATTACCATAACCAGCTGTGTTTTTCCATTTCAGAAATAACGGTTCTCTATTTTTTTTCCTCTTTTCAGCTTCTTGTGAAATTACGTCTATTGGTTCCTTGTCCACTCAACTGATACGAAAATGTCCAAAACGGATGCTAATCCACCTGTAAAATTAATTATATTGAAGGTGACCACTTAGTCGTAGTCTTATCACACTACCAACTTAGAACTCTTCTCTTCGCTCAAGATAATTCCATGTTTAGATACATGTCTGTTCTTCTTAACCATCCACATCCACATCACCCTTCACTCGGCGTAAATGGATACATTAGTTTATAGTTACGGTTAAAGATCTAGCTTTTTGAACCCAAGTTGTTGGTGAGTCGGTAAAGAATTTTTTTGGCTTAAGTAAGATTACAGGTTCGAATCTCTCTCATGTATGCAGCTGCTTAAAACTTGAAATTAGAGCTTTGCGATTAGTCTAGGTATAGATGACTTAAAGGTGTCTTTATATAATTGGAACCTGACTATGACATCTCACGGGTAACTAAAAAAAAGATATAGCTTTTATTTATTTCGAAAATAATTTTTATGCTAAATGTCAAATTACAAAAAACCCATCTTTTGTTTTAAGTTTGAATTTTCATTTTTTAATCTTTCATCTAATAATAATACAAATAACTTACAAGGCACTTCATAAAATTGACTATAAATGATTAAATGATTTGGTGATTTCAAACAACCTCTTTACTCTTAAGGGTAAAGCTATGTATTATTGGACCTTCTCATATATTGTATGTAAGGGTATCATTGTTGTTACCGGTGAAATATTCAAAATTACAAATTCCTAAATATGTAAAGACTCGGTGATGATGGAACTCTTTTTCATCAAAATTATAACCTTATGAAATA
>JANZLH020000160.1:861709-872922 GCA_026770325.2 Erythroxylum fimbriatum | reverse complement strand
CAACTATAAAAGTATTTAAGAATTTATAATAGTGTGCAAACCTCCCCCTCTTGAGCTAACTTTTAGGGGTGAGTTAGGTAATTCTAACACAAAATATACAAAAGTTGTGAAATGGGAGGATAAGTTATATTAAAACCTCATAAAATCAATATACTTTGTTTATACGAGTTAACAGTAAAGCAAAGATTCCCTGATGATCAGGCTTGTTTGATTATTCTCCAAGTATAATGAAGAAGATAAACTACGAAAGCCGAAAGGAAACAAATAACCATTATGTAGTTGCATGTATAGTTCGTGGAAAAGGCAAATATTCCATGAATGGTATAAACAGACAATTGATACCCATCAAAGAGCATCTTCAACTCTCCTTAAAAAATAACCAATTTAAGAAGGAGAAATGAATAACAAAGTCCTTCGAGCCAACCCTAAAGAATAAGTCTTTCCATTTCGAATTAGGGTTTGTCTTGTTATAACACCATTATTTGGTCTTTTCTTGACCTTACCAATGTCACAGTTCGCACATCCAACAAGATCGTAATAATATATCGAATTAGAACTCGAGAAAAGATACTTCAATCTCCCTTCCTCATCATGTACTCGTGAGCTTATCATATGCAAGCACATGAGCTGTTCCCTAGCAGTCAACCATTGTCTTCATCGTTTTAAACTTTTTTAATTAATATCTTAATGCCTCCATTATCGTCTTAGTTATCTTTAATCGTCTAGGAGATTCTACAAACCCTCCTAATAAGAAGATTATAAACTAATAAAAAGAGTAGGGCGAAAGGAAGGGGATAATGATGATGAGGTTACAGTTTACCTTGCATCCAGTCATAATTTTATGATGTCAAGTTGTAACTATAGCCTGTGGAATGGTGGCTACCAGAAGTGACTGCTTTGATCTTGGTTGCATATTCTTTGTTAGGGCAAAATGGATGATTGGAAGAGGGAGTTCAAAGTGTCCGACAACGCGTTTCTAAAAATATGTAAGAACACGGTGTTTAGGGTTTCAACTTACTACAAGTCCATACCCCTTTACTACTCCAGGGTTGGTAGTTGGGAGGGTTCTGTCACTTGATTCTCTCATAAACTCAACGATAAATTTTTCCAGACAAGTGGGTATGAGGCTTGATTCTGTCACTTGATTCTCTCATAGGCTTTGAGTTTTTCTAAGATTTTAGACCGAACCAAAGTTCATCCAATGCTATGATTTACGGAATCATTGTCAAAGGATTGATGCAAATAGTCATTCCCTTCGTATGCAACTCAAGTCAACAGCAGAAGTCGCTTTTCTTAGACATTCCAACGAAAGTTATGAAGTTCCTGGAAGTTTCATTTGGCAATTGTCTAGGTCCCAACTTTGAATGTACGGAGAAAATTATTTGCCTACAATAGTTGGCATGAATGACGATGGATAAGCTCCGACCATAGTTAAGGTCGAACTAAGCTAGCCTTTTGTTGTCTAGGTTCAATGCCTACACTGATGTGTTGAACTTTGCAGGATCCTCTTTGAATTTTAGGCTGACAGACACTTCAAGCTCAGGCACCCTGAAACTGGCCTTATTAAAGAATTGCCTACTCCATGTTTATCCCCACAGTGGAAAGAGGAAAACTATTGAGGCATTAGATAAGGTCTAGTTATTGGTGGGGCCTCTATATACTGTGTTAATACGTGACATTTGTCCATTCAATCCTCCCATAGGGCCATGTCCTCAATGATTTTGCCCCTGTTAAGGTTCAAATGTGATGACAAAAAGGAAAGTACGACTTATAGGCTGAGAAATCTTGTAAGTTTCCCATCCAAGAGGGGGCGTTCCGATGCAGCAGTACATTTGCAAAAAAAAGCTAAAGTAGTCGGGACACGCTCGGTTAATTTGCAAGAGTGAAGAGGGTTGAAGAAAACGTGTGAACTCTTAAGCAGATAAACCAAATAATGAAATTGATTAGTTTTAGTGCCTATTGGATGAGCTTTTTGGAGATCAATAAGCATTCTTTTTCGGCACGAAAGCCTTTTTTTAAACAAAAAGGTGTTTGATTTCTTTGATAAACATGGTTTCTTTTGGCAACTAAAATATAATTTTTTGAGAAGCCTAAATTTGAAACTTCTCAAAAAAACGTTTTTTTCAAGTAGATTTTTCAGATCAATTAATGAACCTATTTTTTAGTCCCTTTTGCCCTTATATTTTACACATAATTCTCACAATTCAAACAAACTCATCTTCCTGTTTATTATGTACGTATTTAACTATTTACTCAACTTGGATATTTATTTTATATTTATATAATATTATTTGGCTTTCTTATATGTTTTAATATTTATTTTCGATATTAGTTTCTTATGTTATAATCTATATAAAAGATTTGGTTAGATATATTTTCGTTTATGTTTCATATGGTTTAAAATTATATAATAATTGATTTATTGTGCTTTGCATATTGTTTAATATACTTTAAATAATATTTATATGCATTAATAATATTTATTACAAAATAAAATATAGTTAAAATTAAAAGTACTTTTTATTTTTATGTTGCTAAACAATCTACTGTATGAAACTCTTTCAAAAATGCTCTTTTTTAAATGATAGTTAAACAGCCAACTGACTTCTTAGAAAAGTTCTTCTAAAAAAAGATCTATAAAAAGAAAACTCTACTGATATAAACCCAACCAAACAAAGACTTAGACAAGGTGTTATCTTGTAGATTGAGATCATGCTATAAGTATGGATGGACGAAACCAAAACGAGAATATTAGTTTGAGTAAAGTAAACATTAGTTCAAAATCTAATATCACGAAAAATAAAAAAAAAATTCTGTGAAGTTTGTTCACCAAAGGTGATCTGAAAGTTAAAAATGTAATTAATTATTAATATGATACAATTACAATAAAGTATAATAATTAAAACATAATTACAATATTATAGTGGTAATTACAGACAATTACAGTCTTAGTCTATAATAAAGTCAAGAAGTCAACGTATTTATTGCATAAGAACTTCCCATTTTGCAGAAGTTTGAGGAGAGTCATGATGTACCTAGTTTTTTTTTTATTTTATAAAAAAAGTTATTTATGTAACTTGAACATGTGACCCTATGATCTTTGTCTACATTAATCCTAATAAATCGAGTCATGTTATATCTAAGGATGTGTCACATTCTTCATGTCAAGTACATGAAAACTGGCGAGAAGCATCATCACAAAGAGATAAAGTGGGAAAATTGCAGGAGAACCATACAAAGGTATCCAAAACGTACATCAATAACATAATATCAAGCAAAAGCTGTGATGCGGGACTCCTGATCCTAGTCGTCCATAGGTGGGGTACCCTGATGAAGATGAGAGGGAGAGAGAGGTGACGTTGAGCACCTCATGCAAGATGAAAAAAAACCCCTGATTGATCATCAACAATTGTGGACCATCCATCCACTAATTCATTCATTTTGAACAGGTTAAAAAAAGCCCATAGTTATGCGCAAAGCTCAGTGCTGCTTCGTAACTCGAGAGATTCTCCGTGATCCTTTCACTTTACCTCCTCACTAGCCAACACAATGAAGTAACCAACCACCATTGTTTACTTTCCAACAAGTAGCCTTGTGGGTTGACATGATATTTTTTATTCCTCGGTTCATTTCTCTCTGTTTGGGATGAAGGAAAATCGAGGGAAAAAAGAAAGTTGTGTTGAGTTTTTTTTTTTTTTTTTGGTTATAAACTAGGGTATCTACTAGTAGATTCAGCGATTAATCCTCTTGCTGGTTTGTAAGCACCTCACAGAATGAGATAGCTAACCCAAAAATTTAAGGCTGCTCCATACTTAAAGTCAATGATCAAATCTCTAACTTTTGGTTAAAGATAGATGAGTCCTTCCGCTCAATCATACCCCTTAAACTTGTGTTCAGCATTTTAATGACATCATCAAGAACAGTGAATGTCGGCAAACCCTTTCTTACACATGGCAGCCCTAATGTTCTTCCACCTGTCTGCCTCCATTTAATTAGCTAGTCTTATGATTTGGCCTGATCTTTGCCAAGCATCTGCATCGCCCACCATAGCTTTTTTTTCCTTTTGTTAACTGTAAACAATAGAATATTACAACTTATTTCTGCTCTGACTTTACGAGCATCGCTTTTTAATTTTAATACAATGAACCAGTAAATGTGTCAGCTGTTGCTCGGACAAATCTCTGAGTAGCTGTTCACAACTGGTTTGGCCGATTTGGGTAACAATTTCACTTTTTCCCTTTCGAAACTTCCCATGCATGCAGTCATTTTTTTTATTCCAACTTTACTTTCAAAATGTGCAAGCCATCGCTTTCTCCGACATTAAATTTGTAAAACAATATGTTAATGAATTAAATCATATGTTTCAATTTCTCCCCTATATGGGTTTATTTATAAAAGTGATTGAAGCAAGAATTTTTAATTAAAAAAATGAAAATTTAATTTAAAAGTGAGTGAATAAATAAATATTTATATCAATCTATTACTCAAATTTCAAGAAATAATAATTCAAATTCTAAGAAAGATGATATAGGATGAAGATTTCCGATATCGAAAGATGCATTGCTTGTGGTTCTCCAATTACAACGTAAGAAAAAGCCTAACGAAGGGGAAGATGTCCGGTGTCTGAAGGACCCACAAACCACCCAATTGGTGCGATGAAGTGAACAATGAAGATATCAGTCATAACGGTTCCAATGATTGCCCTATGAAGCATCAGCCGTTCAGTTCTTTTATTTATTCTACTACCTTTTTTATTCCAATCCTTTCCTCAAGATTAAAAATTAATTTCTCTAGCGCGTAACCAACACGGGTGCGTCGACATGGGTGGGACCCAGCAACTAACCTCAGCCAACTGTAAATCCAACGTCACATCTACACCGTACTACCTCCACGTCAACCCCCCTCGCTCTCTTGGCTGTCTGCGATTTATTGGTGGTCGGCCCGACTACATCCTCTCTCCGTTGAATTCGCCCAACACAATTATTATGTTCTGACAACCAATTTTCCTATATTTGCAAATAAGCTCTCAACTTTAACTTTCTTAGCATTTGTGTTTGATTTGTCACAGCCTTTAAACGGTAATTAGATCTTAAGTCAGCTATTAGATTGAGTATGCAATTCTTATCTACGATCATTTTCCAACTTCTTTTTCTTTTTGGTAACGGGTGTGTCCATGAGATTGCTGGGGTCCAAATTTATTTTCTAAGTTTCTTGGGACAAGGAGATTACATGAGGCTGGTTAGAGACGATACTGGGAATTCGCTAGTTCATTGCATTATGACCTGCTCGGTCCTTTAGTATCGAGAATGGGGTCTGGTCGAGATATGCAATCATCCAGTTGACGTCAAAGTAGGCAAACAAGACGGTGACACTTGTGGATCTCTTACTTTTCTCTACCAATTAAAGGCCAGAAAATGAAAACAAATTATTGTTGCATCGCTGTCCACACGACTGGCCTCACTCGAACATCACCAATTCATGGTTTTGACTACTTGAAGCTTCTCTTCTTTTGTTGTTTCTTCTTATCCTGGAAGGGATAAACAAATGGTGGAGATGCAATTCCATTCTCTACTTATCTATCCTTCTAAACTCTCCCAATGATATGAGGGTCGGTCTCTAATTCCTTTCATCGAACCACAGTGTGTGGATTTCATTAGGTTTTTGTGATATCGACTTCTTCAACCTTGACATGATTACTCCCAAACGTAAGGGTAAGCAAATCCATATTTTTGAGTGTGGGGGTCTCTTTCAAAACATGACAATTTTGGGTCGTAAAATATGAAACTTTTAAATATTAAGAAGGAAAAAGTATCTTAATTTTTTCCATTTAATAAATCAAAAAGTTTACAAATGATGAAACATAACATTACTAATCTTATCAACCATGGAGACATAATTAAAGAGATAAATGATTTGTTGGCTTTCAAATTTATCAAGGAAATGTTTTAATATATCGTGATTTTTTAACCTCAAATCCAAATATTTTACATCGAACTTTGTAGGTGAAAGACTGCGTATTATCGGATCTCTCTAAATTTCACATTTCAGCGGGATTTTCACTAAATGTTGTTGTAAATTCACAACGAGACTTTGATTTGAAGGATATAAGAGTATACTTTTTTCATAGTACATGCATATAAGCGTTAGTGGACGTAATTATATTGTCTTTCTAACATCTCGATCGAGTGACTAAAAGTTTCAGGAAGGAATGAACTTAAGTTTGAATACGAAGAGTTTTGGTGATGAGACGTTAGTGACAGCATAAAGCAAAAAAGATAACGCAACGCAATTTGAAGATACTACAACTAATCAACTTGTCGTTCGAAATCTGGGAGAAGCTAACCATACTTGAGATGTCATTGAACATAAGAAAATCTCATACTTACCCATTCATCTCTTTGTGAAAAGGGATGTCATTGTCACCCAGTTGACAAGAAATATCAACCATATACTTTAGGGATAATGGGATTAGACATTGTGCTTCGTCCTCAGTAAATTCGCTAATAATTAATTTTCCTAGTTGCTATTGGACAAGGGATGAAATGATAGGAGCTTGGAACTTGATGTTAACGGACCAAGATTAACACACCTATATCATCCTATGTCCCACTCGCAGCACTTCACGTTCCTTCCTCCTAGACTAAGCAAAAGCCCATCTTCCACTTGAAGAGGAAGGGATCAAGGTCTATTCAACTCGACAAGGCAGCTTAATGAATGTATCCCACCACATTTTATTTTTTAATTTTAACAATTAGATGCAACATTAGCGTAGCACATGCACTTGTCTTTTGTACCCTAATTAAGCCTTTAATGAACTCTTATTATCTTTAATCATTCCAACATGGAAAGAACAATCTCGAGTGGTCCTTTTCGTTGTTTGATAATGCTTACCTCATCTTCGTCACATTATCTCAAATCTCAATACCTCCAATGATTAGTACAAGCACTATGTGACCTAATAAAGGTACTTTTTATATGTCAATTTTCAATATTTGATCGAATTCAATTAATAAGATTAAGATAATTTGAATTAAAATATATTAAATGAATTAAGTTTAAGCTTTATTGTATATTCTAATTTGAATTTTTAATTTTTAATTAAAATTTACAAATTCTAAATTAAAGTATACTTATTTTAATATTAGAAGATAATTTTAGAATAAGAGAATATGTTTTGGCTTGGAATAATCGCTTGTTGCTTGTAAACTAGCTAGTGTGGGATGAGAGTCTCACTTTCATTACAAGTTACATCATTGATACAAGATTTAGCCGATAATTAGGCATGTGATGAGGCATAATGATATGTATTGGTTCTGCGTACTTGGAGATTTTGGTAGCCTAGGGCAATTAAACGAGTCTTAATCAAACTAATAATTCTTTCACACTTCACGTCATGGAAGATTTCTTTAACAGATTTTTATGGCTCATGTCATTGTATACATTCTTAAAAATACCCTAATTAAAGCTGCTTAATTAATTATCTTCCATTATTCTATCGAAATTCCATGTGGCATGAGATAATATAAATGGTAACATGATTTTTTTATAATTAAACTATTTTCTAACGAAATCTATCTTTTTATCGAATTTTGTTATATTATAATCCCAATATAATATTTTATACAACAATCAATTGCATTTATTAAAAATATATAAAAGTAAGAATATATAAAACATTTTTTTTAAAACTGAGGAACCCGCAGTCGCTATCTTTTAGATGCGCACTGAATAAAACTCCGAATTGATACAATAGTCTGCAAATCACGTCAACAATGTACTAAAAGACTTTGGGCCTTTGTTACCTAGCAATTTCTACATAATCTACTTTGAAAGGCCCAAGCACAAAAAGCCTGCAACTCCGTGAAAATATACTCATCATGCGCACGATTAAAATTTAAAACCAATATAAAATTAGAAAAGAAAAAATAAAATCCCCTCTTCGTGAGTCGTGACCCCACTGGCCACTACCACACCGCTCTTCTTCGTCTATTCCACCGCGCACCCAAAACGGTCTAACTTCTCCGATTAGAAAGTTACACTAGATTGAGGTAAGAATGGCATTGATCTGTGACCGTGAAGAAGAAGAACCAGAAGACTACTCCCCTACATTGTCCGAAAAGCTCTCAAGACTCGTTCTACAAGATCAACTTAAAGAGCAAGAACAGCACGAAGAAGCGCGTTTAACGGCCAATCCCGATCAAGAAGGAACGTCCGCGGAGGAGTGTACTACGCCGACGTCAAAGGAGCACAGAATTCCCGACTTCATGACGTGTCCTCCGGCGCCTAGGAAACGGAAAGTCGTGCTCCCTGAGAAAGATAACGGCGCAAAGAAGTTTAACGTCCTGAACGTTCAGCTGTTCAAGTCACCGGAGCTTGATGCCGTCTTCGGTGACGAACGAGAGTGTCGCGATAAGGGAGAAGACGCTGCCGGCGAATGAAGTCGTGTTCACTTCTGGAAGTTTGGAATGTACATGGTAGGTTTGGTACATACTATAATTGGGTTTGGCCTGGATAGTGAAGGAAATTAATGCTCTTTACTAGTTACTTTTTCTTTAACTGACGAAAGCATGAGTAAGCCCAAAATGGAAACTGTTTGGTAGACTAAATTAGGAATGTATAATTCTTCTGCCAATATTAGCAATTGTTATAATTGGTCTGATGCAATGCAACTGTTGTTTGGTTTGAGCAGCGACTTATTCTCAATAAATAATTGACGAGTTTGTGAACTTTATTCCGTAAAATCACGATAATTGTAAACTGTAATTTTATGTTAGTATTTAGTGTAAATCTCACTGTTTAAGCAAGAACAATATTTAGTATAAATCTCACTGTCACACAACATCTGAACGTTCAGTGGCAGCATAATCAAACGAAAAACTCAAAAACCTCAGAGATTCCAGCACAACCATGTTCACCTGTCAATACATAGATATACAGGTCTCGCGCCCAGCGAAGAAGAATGTTCTGGACTCCTCCATTATTTCGTTCATGTTCAGCTTTGAACTATCTTTAGAGTCGGAACTTCTTAACCCTCCAAGCATTATCCCGAGTAGGTCATCTCCATCATGAGACTTCAATTTACTGCTCACTATCTGTTCCAGGATCGTCTTCAGCTTCCTCTCTAACTTCCATATCCGAATATTGGATGGTGTGGGAAGATACCTGAAAGAACCATTGTTTAAAGACAACAATCAATTATGGGCAACAAGTGAAAACCAAGAACAACGAATCTTATTTTTAAAACAAGAAGTTGGAAGACGAGTAACTGGCTGCCAGGGACAAATATGTCTGCCCGTGAAGCTGCAAAGTATTTCTGAAGCTCTTCTTGGGCTCTGAAGGCTTCCGTCCCTTGAACATAACTACTGCCAAAGGCCGTATGCGATATTATATCAGCTGTAAGCTTTCGGAAGTCTTCGTCCATATTGATTTTAAAGCGTGGATCTTCAGCCACAATAGCTCTATTTTTCCATTCGTCAAGCATCTCTACGGTGCATTCTGCCATCTTCTTGATCATAACCTTTCAACACAGTTACAGATTGGACAAAAGCAAATTAAACTCTATAAATCACTATAACTTGAGCAAATTATCAAGTATTAAGGCTTAGACCTTGAGCTTATCAATGGAGAAAGCAGGATTGAGAATTCTTCTGTGCCTGGCCCAGTCTTCTCCATCTATAAAAACCAATCCATTCCCAATGAGTCTTATCAGCAAGCGATTCATCTTGGGTTTGACGTAAAATCCAAATTTATTTGAGAGTATTTGTTTGGCTAGTTCAGCGTCGGATATAACAAGACTTGGCTCCGTCCCGATCCACTGCAGTATCGTCTGTCCTGTGATCTCCAAAAGGACGCACTGTTATAAATTGCTTAGGACAGTACAAGAGATGTGCATGAATAAAAGCATGTACATGAAGCATGGAGGGAAGGGAGGAAGAAGGTAACCGTATGGCGAGGACCATTTGTGATAGAAGGGTTGAGCCTTGGGAATGATGTCATTAGACTTGACGTCCAATACTAATTGATAAGCATCCTGGCTCAGCTTCTTCATCTCAGGAGTGGAGCCATAAAAAAGCTTCCAAGGAGGGACCCTGACTCCTTGATTCTCAAACATTTTGGTCACAGTATATGGCCTCCAGAGGACAACTTTGAACAATTGCCATATCTTTGTAAACATAACGACTGCTAGAGCCACCATGACAATGCCTAGATAACCCATCTTGCTTGCTATTACCAGCTTTATGTTTTGAGTTTAAAGATGCCGAAGTAAAAAAGCACGCTAGTATTCCTACCCATGCTGATGCTGTAGTTTATATAGACTTTGCAAGACAAAATATGTGTCAGTTCAGACTACTGGTTCACAAATATATCATAATTTTCTTTAAGGGAATTACAAATAATTAGTTTTTAGTCTTTGATTTACAATTGAGTCAAATAAAGAAGCCCCTTCAATACATTTGTCATCTTTTTAAAGATGTATTTTTTTTCAACAGATACATTAAATGTGGTTATGTAAAGGTATTAGAATATATCCCTTATACCATCTTATCACTTTGAAAATTAACACCCTAATTTACACGATTCTTTGCTTTGTGAGAGTTAATGGTCATCAATTATGCATAGATGTTTTTATAATTCAACTCCTAATTTTTTTGGTCACAAAAAAGCGGCAATTTTTGGATCACAAACGATTGCTTACATATAGTGAATTGAATTAGAGGCTATCGTGAGTTGACTGTTGGGGCTATCCTGAATTGTGACTCCATTCTCATTTGATCATCTGTGCTATAGACTGTTAGGTTCAGAAATAAAAACTTCTCAAACTACAAGATGACGGGTAGCTTTTGGTTATATTGTTAGATATGTGGTGCTTTCTAGAAGTTTATTCGTCCTTGCCATTGTTTGTGGCCGATGTGTTTTTATCATCCATGACAAGGAACGTATGACATTAATTAATATATTATTATTTATTTATTGACATTAATAGAATATTTAATAGAAACTTGTAGAATGTGTAGTAATTAAAGAATTGGGTGTACTTATTTTAAGTAAATTATTTAACTTAAAGACTAACAACGGGCTGATTCAAATGACAATGCTAGTAACCAACTATTAGCCCCTTAGTACATGAAGGCACTTCACAGCTAGCTAGAGATGAATTTTAGGTGGAAGGTTAGCTGGATCACGTACATAGCGTTGGCATGCGAAAGCTTCAA
>JANZLH020000160.1:804271-814605 GCA_026770325.2 Erythroxylum fimbriatum | reverse complement strand
AAGGAGAAGATAGATTGATAAAGGAAAAGATTCAAAAGCAAAGGTTTTGGATACAAGAAGAAGGAGAGGATAGCGCAACAAGGAATTAAAGTTGTAGCAAAGGAGTCGGTAAAACTCTTCATCTTGTTTTTGTTTATTGTTATCCTTATACCATATCATGTATGGATTGGCGTGATGATTTGGATATACTGCTTCCGCTGTAAATATGATTTCTAAAAAGTTTTGAAATATACCGGTTCTCCAAATATAGCATTCTTTCTTTTTTCGATCCAACAGAAGATTCTCAACATATAGATGAACAAGATAAGGAATTAGGGAGACCTTGTTTGACTCAGAAACAATATCTAAGAATGATACTAAAATGTTTTGCCTTGGATGAAAATTCAAAGTCTATCAATACTCTGCTTGCTCCTCATTTCAAGCTCAGTGCATCTTTGTCTCTAGAGAATTATGCAGAACGGGAATACATGTCAAAAGTACCATATGTAAATGTTATTGGTAGCTTAATGTATGCTATGGTATATACAAGGCCCGACATTTCAGAAGTATTTTGGGTTGTGAGCAAGTATACACATGATCCTAGAAAGGAATATTGTCAAGTTGTGAAATGGATTCTACAATACATTCTGAATACCGTAGATGTTGGTTTGGTATTTCAGTGGTATAAGCAAGACGGTCAATATGTACTTAAACATTGTGATTCTGACTATGCCAGTGATTTGAACTCACATCAATCAACTATTGAATATGTGTCTACTCTTACGAAGGCACCATTCAGTTAGAGGTCTACCTTACAGTCAACAGTTGCTTTGTCGACTACGGAGGCAGAGTATATAGTAGCTACAGAGGATGTAAAGGAGGCAATTTGGCTTCAAGAATTGCTTGGTGAATTAGGGTTCGAAAAAAGCACATCAAAGTGCATTATGATATTTAGAGTGTTATCTTTTTAACAAAGAACCAAGTTTACCATGTAAGGACAAATCACATCGATGTTCGTTATCATTTTGTGCGAGAGGTTCTGGAAGAAGGTAGAGTAATAATCTAAAAGATTAATACCACTGAGAATCCTGCTAATATGTTGACAAAGGTGGTGATTGCAGTCAAGTCCTAACATTGTTTAGACTTGATCATTATTGCTAAAAATTGAAGATCAACGTTATGAAGCACATTTGAAGACATTACTAAAGATGAGTTTTGTGAGAGATTTGAAGATGTGAAATATGTCAAGGTGTAGAATTGTTAACGTTATGACATATTCCCATACTGAAGAAATATAAAGATGGAGGAGTCTTCTTAAGTTATAAAAAGAAGACTCCTTCACTTATATTAGATATCCCAAAATTACTCCTTCACCTATATTAGATATCCCAAAATTGCCTATATTTTCTTAAGGAAAAAATTCCCTCTCGCTTTATATAATATTTCACCTATATTATTTTATGAAAATAGTGAAATATTAATTTAGTAGTGTTTGAGGAAGTAGGCATAATTGGTTTAATCTCGTTAGATTCTAGTATTCTTTATTTGTCTATTTAATAGCTATTATCGAGTATTGTTGACGTAAATTATTGTGTTATTAAATTAATGTCTAGGAAAATTATGTCTAGGAGATTGGGTTTTAAGTGGGACCGTTTGTGACCCCCTCCAGTCTTTCTTAAGAATTTACCAAGTGTGATTTTTCAATACAATCGTTCACACCATATTCACCTAATCAATATTGCTAAAGGTGAATTTATTATTATTGGTGAAAATTAACTCGAGTTTCTGCAACAACATAGACATGACTATTTACACGATTGCATTTAGCCCAAAAAGCTCTAAGGTCCCCTTTTTTCGTGCACCTGCTATTTAAACCATGCCTCATCAAGTCATTAGCATCACCTAGCCGCTATAGAAGACCTAACTACTATGCAATCTTGCTAAATTCCCTATCCAAAACAAAAAAGAAAGATATGACAATTTTTTCTTTTCTCTTTCATTTCTTGCCTTTTCCTTTTTTTGTGCTTTATCGTTAAAGATTCATGGCAATGTTTTAAATAGGTTTAAGGGTGGGGATATTTTTCCTTGTTTTGATTTGATAAAATTTGACCAATTTTAGGATGTTTGAGCACTTTCTTTTAATTTCTTGTTTGTGGGTAATGCTTTTGGAAGTTGATGAAATAAGATTTGTTAAAGAAACTTTTGCTAAACCATTTTGAATGAATTGGATTGTATGTGTGAATTGAGACTAAAATTGATTAAGGTGAAGGCTAAACACTTTAACAAATTGAAATAACTATGTTATGCATTTAGAAACATAGAGATAATTAATTGATGAGGTATTGCATTAGGATTAGGTGAATTGTTTGAAACTTGCGAGCATTTTAGCGTTCAAGGATAGAAACATCACATAGCTATCTATTTTCTTTTGGTGTATAATTCTCTTTCATTTGGATACCTCTAGAACTCACATTGAACCAATTTGAATTGTTATGATATATGAGACTTAAATATGAGAAAGGCCTTCCTATTTTAGCCATTTAACTTAAAAAGCCACTTTGCTTAATTATCCTTAATTCAAACCATTTGAGCCATTTTAAAACCCCTTTCTTTATGTTTTGGACCCACATCACAAACCTATCCTATTACCCAACTATATGTTTTTAATAAGGTATTCTTGAGTTATTTGAGTAATTAGATATGAATTTGCTTTAAAATTTTCCAAACTACTCGTTTGCATTTAGTTTAAATTTGTATGAAATTCGTCTATTGATGATAGCAATAAGATTAAGTTTTTTGGTGGATTTATCGATAGGATATTTAAAATGAGTGGTTATAGTTTGGGTATTAATGGATGGGTTTATAAGAAGGGGTTATAGAGATAATGGTAAAGTAGGATAGGACAGGTTATGTGGAAGGATAGTTGTGTCACCTAATTGTCGTGGTCGATTGGATGGTGCAATTTAGATTATAAGATAGGGAGCTATAAATGATGTATGGTCAATAAAGATGTGGAAAAATTGTCTAGAGATGAGTAATAAGATGAATTCAAGAATGCGAAGGTGGCCTAGCTATAACGTGACGCATATGGAAACGTATTAGAGAGTATTTCTATATTTAGATGACTAAGATGAGTTTGAATGGAAAGACATATTCCATTAATTTTATAAGGCGAGATTTGTAAATTTTGGAAGTGGAAGGATCAAGATAGATATATGCACTTTAGGTTTAAGCATACCCAACAAACACAAAAGAGAGGACTAAAGACTTAAGTTTGTGATTAAAACAAAGACGAATCCATAATAGTATAAAAAACCAAATATATAAACCTTCCATTAATTTTATAAGACGAGATTTGTAGATTTTGGAAGTGGAAGGATCAAGATAGATATATGCACTTTAGGTTTAAGCATACCCAACAAACATAAAAGAGAGGACTAAAGACTCAAGTTTGTGACTAAAACAAAGACAAATAAATAATCGTATAGAAAACCAAATATATAAACCTTTGGAGAGTGGAAAAGAGATTCATAAGAAAAGGAAAGAGAAAGTGTTGATGATAATTATTCCAAAGGAATAGTTCTATTATACGAGTAAAAGTGAGGAGGAGTGAGTAGAAAAAGATTAAATTCAACAATATGTCAATGTCGATGCTCAGAGAGACCATTATGTTTAAACATATAAGATAAGCTAAAAAGTGATTTAATATTTGAATTTCTGCACTTTATTATAGTAAAAGGTAACAACGAAATGTTTAAAGTGATTTTATACTAATGTTTTGAAGTGGAGAAAAATATACATGAGATTTTTTATTTAAGGGATAATACCATCCATAACGTGTAAAATGATTAACAATGTTTTAAAAACTAGATCAGACATCGAACCGGTCAAAGGAAAGGTTTAAGGTTTAAAGGTTCACCCGGTAGTGAACCGATATAAAACCATTATATAATAAATAAGAAGTAAATTTTATAAGAATAAGTACAAATAAAATATTTTATTGAAATAAAAATACACCAATGTCTATTATTTTATAATAAACTAATATAAATAAATATGTGTCTAATATAAAACTTAAAATAACAATAAGTTTAAGTCTTAAATAACTAAGAATATATCTAAAATAGAATAACATATTTTATCCACTACCACTTCTTATCTAATAAGTAATTCGAACATAATCTAAATTTCAACCAGTATCTTTGTTGTTAACTCAATTCACAATTCTCATCCACCAAATTAAGGATTGTGGTTAACTAATTTTTCCTTCTTTTTTTTTTCTTATATAGCCTTTAAGCTCTTTTGCATCAATTCCTTGTGGATGGTAGTTAGTCAATTGGAGTTAACTAGTGCTCTATTTAATTTTCTTCTAAGGTGCAATTGGCACTTTAATTGTTACACCAAGATAATTTATACCGTTAAGGGTGAGCTCTTTCTAGTTGGTACAATTCTTGAGATCTTTATTGATGTGCTTCTTAAATCTATTGAGCTTACCTATTTTATTAGAGTGGATAGTGTTATTAAAGTTACCAAGCACTTGTCAACTATTATAAGTGAATTTTTTGTCAAAGAAAAGAAGCTCTTCACAAGTTTTCTCCTATAATCAACATGATTGAATGCATTCACAAAAGTGATGCTCATCTAAATATTGATAGGTATGAAGGTTAATTGGAGATGAATGAACTAGTTTGAAAAGTGGTTTTGGTTAAGAATAATAGCTTTAAGATCATATTTTACCAATGTCCTATCATTATAGTAGGTTTAATAGTTATTTATGGCCTTCCATTCTTTATGTAAAAACTTATTTTCTTCATTGATCTTAGTGGATTTTATTTTGTTCTTTAGTAAACCAATTAAAAATGACTTCATGATCACCAATTTTTAAAGGATAATTAGAGTCCCTTATATTCCACGCAGGTATGGACATTAAGCTAAGGATGATTGGCTCTTAAGAACCCTTCCTTAGGTTTTCTTTTAGAATTATTTCTAACTATGGTAACAAAACTTTAATCTAAAATGATAGTTGTGTTGAGAAATCGGATTGGGATCCAATTCTGACCGTAGCGGAATAATTACAAAACTTTTTCATATTTTGATTTCCCAAAAGCCAAGATCACTTTAATTATATAAAATGATTAACACATAATCATAATAAAGTGTAAATCTAAATTTGTACCTTATTCCAAAGTTTGATCTTTATCACGTTATATCCCTCAAACAGTTTCCGAAATCAATCCATCTTAACCACCGTAGTCGCGCAAATGTCCGGCCTCTAACGATATCCGTAAAATGAGATGAGAGAACTATGTAACTCTTACAGAGACGATTAAGCAACAAGTTCTAGCTCCAATGAGCTTAAGCCTATTTATAATAAGCTTTAGACATTTTAGTAATTTAATTGAAATTAAATTCTAATTTCAATTAAACTTTAATTAGAATTACAAATAGTTCTTATTAAATACCAATTATGCCCAAATAAGATTCAATATTTTATATTGATCCTTATTTATTAAATATCTCATATTTAATCATAAAATTTAATCATAAAATTTCTCAAATTTTATAATCAAGTCTAATTTGATTAAATTAAATTTGCTCTCTTTAACTCAGTCTATATATGAGACCCATTAGGTTCCCAAATATGTTGGCAATGATTATAAATTATAATTCTAATTCAAAATTAGAATTAAAAAATTAAAACTCCTTTTAATTTATCTTTAATTCTCTAATTAAACGATTTATAATCATAGATCAAGGTTGTCGTCTAGTAAAGCGTCATGACCACCCAAATATTTAGGAATGTCAAAGTGGTTTTGACTAACCTTTTTGTGTATGATTTTTTTTGTATAATTTAATCCTTTTGTCATACAATGTTTTGATTAGACGTAGAGCATGAAATTAATGTCTACTTTATTTTGAGTCAAATCATATTAGTTCTCCGCCATTAGCTATTGATTTAATTAATGACATTTGTAAACTATTTACAAAACTTCATTCCACATTGGCTAAGGATTTCTCGAATCAATACTAATCGAGAACAACGAAACATTCTCCCTAATTACTTTAGGGTGATGAATCCTATCTTGATCACATAACTATCTCCATATAATTCATGCTACATCTAATGACTACCATTTGACCGACCTTTGATTAAACATGTCATAAATAGTATCAAAACATAGTAATCCCTAGACAAGATAACTTTGATGACCTCATGTTAAAGTATCACTTATACAATCATCACAATGAGAACTCCATAGACATATAAGTAATGTTCCAAATATATTTCTAATATTGGGTCTGTTCAGTGAACTTGTTCTCTAGCTAGCACCCACATATTTGGTTAAGCATCTTTATACTTTAGCCTATGAGATTGACTACTTCCTTCATAAGGAAAAACAAAATGTGTGATAGTCTTTTTACGTTCTATTAATGTCCAATCTTAATATAATAATACATAAATGTAATATGAATCTCATAATTATAATCTCATTATAATTTTATTTGTATTATACAATTATCCCGTGGACTTTATCATATACATCTAAACATATACAAGATAATGCCTTTAAATAATTTGTCACTAAACTACAACCAAAGCGATTGTTGTAGGGCATAAACCAACAAGTTGGAGAATTGAGTTGAGAAGAAACTTAAGAGGTCTAAAGAGAAGTCGATATCTTGTCTCCATTTAAATGTTTGAGGCAATCTCTTGTTTGTATGCTCATCCTTATGTATGATCTCCTTAGGTGGTTATTGCTCCATCCCGTCTTCTTCATTGCTAGCTTGGTCCTTTAGGTTTAAAGGGAGAACTATCTAAAATAGATGCTCTATCTATTTAACTCTTGTTCCTTCCTATTGAAATTCATTAGCATTAGCAATCTTTGGTGGTTCACTATAGTCTCCCTTTTGGAATTTCCTAGAAGTAGGTTTCCATTGATTCTATTATTAGCCTAAGGATGGTTTCCATTGGTAGCTAATCACTACTTTAGCCTCTATAGTTTTCATAGTCATTCAATTTCTTAATAAAGATAGAATCAGATAGTTCCTTTTTCATTTCAACATCTATACACACCCTTACATAGCCTATCCTATTTATAACATTAACAGCTTCATCCAACTAGATAAGTTTGCTTGGGGAAATCGCTTAACATTATCGTAGACTAGTATTCCAATGGCATATTATATAAATTAATCCTAATGAGGACATGCTTCATCTTAAGTCCCTCTAGAGCTAGGCTAGGTCTCCATTTATATGATATAATTGGTTTTTTTTATTAATATACCAAGGGCCAACCAAAATTGAATTTAAACAGGAAAAGGTCCTTTTTATTGGTGAAAATACTTTCCAATCTAGTTTTGCTCTAGTTTTTTAGTCCACATATTCATAATGAGGTAAGATGGTCTTTATCCACAAAAAATTCTACTAGTGTTGAGAACCATCTTAATGTACTAGCCTTAAACACTTCCAATTGTGAAGTAATAATGATCTTAAAGGTGCAAGTACCTCAACTTGTCAAAAGGGGATTGACCACCTATTACCTAGCATCAGGTAAGCTTGGTTGCTAAAAGAAAAGGCTTTATAGATTTCTACATTTTGAAGGTAGGTTTGATAACCTGAGAACTAATAAATGAAGTGGAAGAGCCTGAGGTGATCTTAGTTCCTTAAAAGTTAGAACTTAGACCTGAATAATTTTGACTTATAATATTCTTGTTATCTATAAATTCTGAATTAATTTAATTCTTATTTAAAATTGTCATCATCATCAACTCTCAGTTAAAGTCCCATTGAGGCACGGGATTTAGGGAGGTCCGATAGTACGCAACCTTATCCCTACATAGTAGAGGGGTTGTTTCCAATATACTCACATGCAATGTGTCATGTATTAATTCTTATTTAAAATAAATAATACAAATAATCATTCTATAAAATATTCTTAATACATTTAAAATAGACTAGTCTCATAGTTTCAGTAATTTTTTGATTAAAATCATTTTTTAAAGAAATAAGAAGTACAATTTTAGCAACGAAGGTAAAGATTTTAATGCAAGAGCTAGGATAACTAATTGAAATAGTATCATGACATAGAGAGCTACCCCTGTGTAGACACTTCTACTACCTTTCCTATGAAGTAATTTCATGGTAAAGGTGCCTAAAATTTAAAAAAAAAAACTGAAAACCTTATGTTTTGCCAGGTCATTTGGGATGTGCATTTTTATACTGCCTTTATAAATCATTTTTCTTACTGTTTTGTTTCTTACCCTTCTGTTATTTCATCTAGAAAAATAATTTTCTTTTATGTCATTTTGATATCCAATTATTGTTTTGAACGAGGTCAAAAGGTTCCATTTGCATTTCTAATATTTCACAAAGGATGTAACTTAATTCATAATTTTATACAATAAAAATAATAATACCTAGTATAAATTCTATTGACACTTAGGCTTGTGAAAGTCCAGTAATATGCAGCCTTGTCCTTAATTAGTAGAAAGATTATTTTCAAATGACCCACAAGAAGAAGATGATGATCAAGAAAATAAATAAATAAATAAATATAATAATAATAATAATAATAATAATAACTAAATACTTAGTACATAAAATATAAAATAAGTGACAAACTAAATAATACAAATAAATAAATAAATAAAATAATAATAATAGAAATACAAATAATAATAATAATAATTGTGGATACATATAAATCTAGTTGGGAATTAACAATATGTACTATTATGGCAGATGGGTTGATTGATCAAAGACAAAGAACCTTGATTAATTTCTTAGTTTATTGTAATATTGGAACAACTTTTATCAAGTTTGTTGATGCTTCTGACATGGTAAAAAGTGCTAATGCTTTATCTGAATTATTCTCTAAAATTGTCGAGTGGGTTGGACCAAAGAATGTTTTGCATTTTGTTATAGGTAATGCAGCTAATTATGTATCAGTTGGGTACTTATTACAATCAAAGTATGCGCATATTTATTGGTCTCCATGCGCTACGCATTGTAATCTTATTTTAAAAGATATTGGTAGTATGGGCCATATTTCTAGTCTTGCTTCACACGCATCTAAGATCACAATTTTTGTGTATAATCATGTCACTTTTTTGTCTTGGTTAAGAAAACAAGAAGATTGGGTTGAGAACGTTCATCCCACTTCTACCAGATTTGCAACTACACTTATTACTTTGAAAAGTGTTTATGAACATAAGCAACTATTTCAAAATTTAGTGACAAGTAAACACTTTTCAAGTCATAAATTATCAAAGAGTGAAAAAGGAAAAGAATTTTATGCTATTATTCTAGATAATAAATTTTGGCATGCTTGCTTAATCATTGTGAAGATTGTGGCTCCACTTATAAGGCTGTTGAGGATTGTTGATTCAGATAAGAAGCTATCTCTGGGATATATACATGATGGTATATATAGAGCTCACAAAACAATTATAAATATTATTAATGGGAAGGAGAAATTGTACAAACGTTATATAGATATTATTGATCAACAATGGGATAAGCATCTTACTCAAATGATCCACTTAGCAGCTTATAGAACGTACAATTATTATTATGGGTGGTTTGTTTAATGTGATTGAATGCAAAGGTATTTTCTCTATCGAAGAGCAATCACAAGCGATAAATGAAATTAAATTATATCGTAAAAGTTTATAGAGTTTTGCTAGATCATCAATAAAGAGAGAACTTATGTTGAAAAAAATGCATCCAGGTAAGTTTTACACTTTTAATTCATTATTTACTTATTATAATATATATATATATATCATAAATATTAATTTAAAATACAGATGAGTGGTCGAGATTATTCGGTGACAGTACTCCAACATTGAGAAAACTCACTATTAGGTTACACAGTCAAACAATTTCTGCGTCAGGTTATGAACGTAATTAGAACGTTTTTGAACGTATTCATACAAAGAAACGAAATCGTTTGGAACATCAAAGACGTAACGACCTTGTTTACGTTACTTATTATCTGAAAATGAAGAACGAGTATTTTACTATTTTATCATTTTTTTTTATTTCAATAATTTTATTTTTATTATTGATTTTATAAATTTTCTATTATATATTCAGATCGTTTAGTAAGAAGAGACCATATGATCTAGTTAATATTGATTGTATTGAACATATCGATTTTTGGATCGAAGAAGAAGAACCATAACTTGATCTTGATTATAATGAACTTGAAAAGACGATTTATGAAGAAAATGCATTTGTCAAAATGAATGAATTAAGAACATCTACTGATGGTCAGTTCATATCTTATTTTGATCATATTTAAGTTAAAATTATAATGTATTACAAGTTTACAATTGAGAATAATTTCATA
>JANZLH020000160.1:778338-797460 GCA_026770325.2 Erythroxylum fimbriatum | reverse complement strand
ATTGGCTAATTACGACCCTGTCAATTGCACAACGAGCTCTTATTGCAACAACCAACAAGATAATAATATGAATAAAAACAGAGAATGAATAAATACTGCAGAAATTCCAGAATAACAATAAAGTTTAGATCTCACAACTCATATGAACTTGAACTAGATTAAACCTTGCTAGACTAAAGAAGGTTTAGCCACTCATGGCTATACAAAGCATGCAAAATAAGAAAGAAGAAATCTGCCCTAATCTGTAAAGAAAACCCAGAAAACGATCCCCCCTTGCCTTCTGCCCATGCCTTTATATATCGGGAGTCCTTCTCCTAATATGGAAGAAATAGGTTCCTGATTAGTCTTCCTAATTTCCCTTCATAAGATATTCCTCATTAGTCTTCCGAACTTCCCTCCATAAGGTATTCCTAATTAGTCTGAAAAATATCCAACTTGGGAGTCCATTCACGTCTCCACTTCTGCATTAGGTGTCTGCTTACGCGCGACCTTAAGCCGTGGGCACGGCTTACTGCACAAAGTCTGAAGTCAGCCCAAAAGTTGTGGTTAAGCAGCCCAAAATACCTCCGGTTTGGCCCGATTGTCGTCTCCTGCCCAAAATACATAGAACTAAGTAAATTCCACCCTTTCCACATGAATATTTACCCAAAAGCATCAACAAAATCATTAATATATTTAGCAAATATTCACATCATCACTCATGAAACCTCAATCGATGTAATGAAAGTAATTCAAATGATCTAACATATGAAGGTGACGATCAGGGTAGAGAAGCATTAGTGATTTTAATGACTACTTTATTTGATTATGATGAAATATCTGAGGAGGTAGTTGGTGAAGAGGTTCTTAAAGAAGTTAACACGCTTCTTTATATTAGTTTCAACTTAGAATCTCAAATCAGTAAAGTGCACAGTATGTCCTAATGAATATTATGCTAAAAATGCAGATATATTCATCATATGAAGCTTCATATGAGCTTGGAAAGGAGAAAAAGGCCTAAGTTCCTAAAATTTCATGCATATTTTAATGTGAAGAGGCTAATTGAATTAAAAGTTGGTACATTATTTGATTCAAAGAAGATATTTAGGAGAGCTTTACTATATTATATTGTTGAGAAGAGTGCTGATTATTTATTGATATATGAATATTTAACTACATTTTGACACCTATATTTGATGTATTTTGTTAATATTTGATACTTTTATTGTATATTTGGTACTTAATATGCTTCAAGTGTGTTTATAGGTGATAATTGCCTTTATGGACTTAAAGGAGAAGAAACCGGACACAAACGTGGTTAAAACAAAAAAAACAACAATCTGAAAGAAATGCAAGTCTATGCACTTTTGCACACTCGTGGACTTTCACCATATTTGGCGATTTTTGATTATGCACACAAGTGTGCATAACCCATAAACCCTAATTTTCGATATAAAATGACTTTTTTGGATGCTAATGAGAAGGGGAAATTTTAAGAGGCCATTTCCAGACGTAGAGTCATTCCCTAGGTGCGATTTTGGTCCAGAGAAACGGGAAACACAAAGTTTTCATCGAAAGATCCATCGGAATACAAGATCAAGCCTTTACATCACAAGAACATTATGTAAAAGATAACTAGGAAGATTTAGATTTATGAACCCATTGTTTTCAATTTGTTTTTCTTTCAGTTTATGTTTGATTTCGTGTTGGATAATATGTAACTATATGTCTAATTAGTATTTAGGTTAGATTAACCTTATGTTTATACTTTGATATGACTTGACTCCTTTACTAATGCAATTGGGTTAATTGATTATTGTGATCTAATTACGTGTTTTATTGATAATCTGATTTCATACGTAGAGATTGAGCAATCATAGTGTGAATAGATCTACCATAATTAGAAGGATTGCAACCCTAGAGATTGGATAACATAAATCTTCCGAATTACGATCAAACCTAATAGAGGGACTCATAAATCAGTAACGTAATTCTATAAGATTTAACCTAAGTAATTCGGTTAGAGACCTTAGGATTAGTTCTTAGGAGACTCAAGGTCAGCTATTAACATACCATAGAATCTCCACGATCCAATACATCAACAAAATAATTGCATGATAAAAGATCAATCTATTGATAGTTTAAGGGGATTTAAACCTAGATACTAATTTCTAATAACGATAGTTTTCTAAGTGAATTCCACTGTCTTTGCATTTATTATCGTTTCCTATTTCTTAATTATTTTAGTTTTTATTTTCCTTTTTTTAAAAAAATATAAAATCAATATTGAAGTGAATCACACGTGAATACAATGATAATCAGATACACAAGAAGGGGGGTTGAATTGTGTAACCTTTTCGTAAAACCCTTTTAAAAATAACTTTGTTTGATTTAGAATTACTATCACTTTAGTTTGTAAACGTTTCTCTAAAACAAAACCTGCGTAAGTAAAATATCAATGATTGCAGTAATGAGATAGAAAGGGTTGAGAGAATTTGACACAGTAATTTTTATACTGGTTCACCCCAAACCGTGGGCTACGTCCAGTCCTCAGATAATCTTCTGAGATTTCACTATCTCCAAATGTTTACAAGTATTCTTTCACTGAGCCTCTTCAGGTCTCTTTACAATCAGTATTCTTTTACTCTTAGCCTCCTCAGGCTATCTGTAGCACTTTCAAACTTGAAAAGAATATAGAGCTTGTTTACAACAAAATATTGCTCTTGCAATGATCGCACAATAAACTCTTTTGAGTTCAACAGTATGTGTGTATTTCTCTCGTACGTATTGTATATGCTCGTATCTCTAATAATAGTATCTTAATTCTTCAACTCCGACTTCTTATTTATAGTTGCATCTTCAACTGCTTCTTGATTCTTTAAAGAAACGGTTAGTCAGTTGAAAACTGTAACTTACTCAGACTGATACTTCCGTCTACGTTTTAGCTTTGTCTGCTTTCCGCTATGCTTCCGTCTGCTTCTTGTATCGTCTGATTTTCGTAAAGCTTCCGTCTGCTTTTTGTATCGTCTGATTTTTGTAAATCTTCCGTCTGCTTTTCGTATCGTCTGATTTTCGTAAATCTTCCGTCTGCTTTTCGTATCGTCTGACTTTAGTAAATCTTCAATCTGCTTTTCGTATCGTCTGACTTTAGTAAAGCTTCCGTCTGCTTTTCTTCTTAGCTTCTGTCTAAATTTCGTTCCGTCTGGCTTTCATATAAGCTTCCGTCTGAATTCTTCTTTGTCTGATTTTCATAACGCTTCCGTCTGAATTTCTCCTTTGCTTCTGTCTGAATTCTGTTTTTGTCTGAATTCTTCTTTCGTCTGAATTCTCCTTTCGTCTGAATTCTCCTTTGTCTGATTTTCATAATACTTCCGTCTGATTTTCGTTAAGATATATTACAACCGCTTTTCATTTATCTGTTTCTTTGTTTGTCATCAAAATTATTTAACTCATAAAGTCAATTTGGACTTAACAAGGAGTTGGTAGTATGAAAGGTAACATGATCTGGAAAATTTCGTGGATTTCTGGTATTTGTGTGAGTACGGGTTGTCATGGGATGATGGGTTTGTTAAGATGATTGGTTGTGTAAGGGTTGGTGTGGTGATGATTGATGATGAGTAGATGAGGTTTGTGTTTGTAATGGTAATGGTAAGGTTATTGTGGGAGTTGAGTGTATTTGAGGTGGTGGAGTGGTGAAATCATTGTATGAAAATTGGGTTTCAATGAAACGAACATGTCGAGGGAGATGGATTTTATTTGTGGTAGGATCAAGACACCGATAACCTTTATGTTGAGAAGAATACCAAAAAAAAAATGCATGGTTTGTCCTTAGGACTGAACTTATTAGACCGTGTTAAGCCATGGAAGGGAAAGCAAGCACATCCAAAAACTCTTAACTGTGTAAGATTAGGTTTGGTATAGAACAAGACTTCATGAGGTGTTTTATTGAGGAGCACTGGTGTAGGGAGAAGATTGATTAGGTAGACAACTGTTGAAAAGGCTTTATACCAGAATGTTTTTGGTGGGTGGGCATGGAGGAGTAAGGTAAGGCCTGTTTCTGTGATGTGCCTAATTTTGCATTCAGCAACACCATTTTGTTGGGGTGTGCGGGGATAAGAAATGAGGTTGGTTATGCCATTATTGAATGTATACTGAGCAAAGGAGCCTTTGATGAGTTCACGTGCACCATCAGTCTGTAATTCTTTAATTGTGGCAGACAGTAAGTTTTCATAGGTGATTTTGTAATAGAAAAATTGATCAAGAGCTTGTGATTTATGGGTTAATGGGTATATCCATGTGAAACGACTATAATCATCAATAAAAAAATAAAGTATCGATACCCAGAGAGAGATAAAGTTGGGGATGGTCCCCAGTTATCACAGTGAATGAGTTGTAACAAAGCTGTTGATTCGCGAGATGATGAGGAAAAAGGAAGTCTAATACTTTTACCTTGAAGGCATGAAGTACAAGATTTTATTACATAAGGTTTATTAGAGAGACTTCGAAACAAACTAGAGGTTTTGGTATGGCAAGGATGACCAAGTCGTTGATGCCAGATTGCAGGAGGGACCATTTGAGAAGTAAGAGCAATTGGATTGTGAAGGTGCTAGGTATGCCATGGATGTTACCCTTGAGAAGGGGTGTCTGGGTTTGAAGATCCTTCACAACATAACCAAAGGGGTTAAATTCAATGGAACATAAATTATTAGTGACAAATTGACCAACAGATAGAAGATTAGTGGTTATTTGCGAAACAAGTAGAACATGATTAAGGTAAAGAGATTTTGGATGGTGAGTGAGTGTGCATGTGCCAGTGGAAGTGATAGAGAGGGCTTTGCCGTTACCAACAAATACTTGATTTGTTCCATTATAGGGCTCAGCATTGTCTAGGAGTTGTGGGTCAGGTGTCATGTGAGCAGAGGCACCAGTGTCAGGAAGCCATTCAGTGATAGTGCTAGTGGTGAGATTAGAAGTATTTGGGTGATCATTGATGTTTATAGCAGAGAATACACTATGAAATGTGTTTAGGTTAGTGTATGGTTGGGCATTTCTAGAGTTGGAATATCTAAAACGACATTTAGCAGCTGTGTGGCCTATTTTGTAGCAAATTTGACAAAGGGGAGGTGCATTGGTATAGTTTGATTTTGTATTAGGGTTGGGCTGAAAAGATTGAAGGTGGGCTAAGGGAAATGATTTGGACTAGGCTGGATGGTAGTTGAAGTGGGGCTGGTGGGCTTGATAGAAGGAGTTGGTGGATTGGGCTAGAAAGGAAGGGACGTGGGCTGGGTTGAAGTGGGTTGGATGGTTTAAGTGGGTCGGTGAGCCCAAGTTTTGGTGATGGGCATTTTTAGGAAAGACCGACTAATTTTGGTAAGATGATCAGTGGGTTTGGTGGTTCCTTCGTCCACCTCGTCTATGGGTACTGATGCGTGCAGCTGCGAAGGCGACTTCAGGGTCTTGTGGAGATGGTGAGTGGAACAGTGACAGCCTCTGCTCATGAAGTAGAAGCTTGGCTCGAAGCTAGGTGAAGTAAGGTTGGACCTCGCAATTCTCTATGGCGGTGGCAAAGGCTTCATAGTTTGCTGGTAAACCATTGAGGGCGAGGACAACTAGATCTTCGTCCGGGACTGAGTCTCCTATTGCGACAAGATCCTGCGATATTGAGGACAAAGTGGTGAGATATTCGGAGATTGAGGCATTACCTTTCCTGGTGGTGTGCAATCGGTGACGAAGGAGAGAGCTTTGGGTTGTCATCTGCTGTAAGAAGTAGGTCTCTAGTCTAGTCCACAGCTGGTGGGCAGTAATACATTCGAGGGCCAGAGAGGACACTGTTAGCGACATGGTAGCGGTTAGCTCACAATAAACCAAGCCATCGTGTTTGTCCCAGTCAAGCGATGTAGTGTTTGCTGGAGATGTAGTAGTTGATGGTGGTGGTGGTGCAAGCGTGCCGTCGATGTGTTCCAGTAAGTTGCAGGTACGTAATATTGCCCTAACTTGATTGCTCCAAATAAGATAATTGGTGTTGTCTAATGTCGTAGTTATGAAGTTTGCAATGTTTGGAAGAGGGAAGGTTGGTAGTGTTTGTTCTATTTGTTGTGTGGCCATTAGTGTATGTTGAGATTTTTTTGTGTGGTAACTGTGTTGAAGATTTGTGAAGTGAAGGTGACGAAGATATGTGTTAATGGATATGCTGGGAAGTCTAATAGGTTTAGTGATTCTTGAAAAAAAAGTGAGTAGTTTGAAAATTGTGAAGACATGAGTTATGTAATTGTCGGAAGTGTTTGGGAAGGTTGGGTAGAGGACTAGATTGTGGGCTCTGATACCATGAAAGATAGATGAAGAAGAGAATTGCTTTGTTTGTATATTTCTATAAGAGATTTGTACAACTATTTGTACAAGTGATGAAAGTATAAACATGGAAATATAATTATACAGTAGAAGATTTCAAGGCTAAAAATATGTTGCTAAAATCATGGGGTTGACTATTGTAACTAAATCAAAGGCATGCTTTATCAATAATAAAGGAGGTGGAGATTAAGCATTCCTTTACCGATTCCTAAATTCTTTAGGAATTCAAATACTTTTATTACCTATATAATGAAGTCTCAGCTAATTATATATGCTTTTTGAATATCTATCTTTAGAGCATATATATATTTTAGGTGAATTTGTCCTTGAATAACACTAAATAACTAATGCATTATCAAAATATTATCCCCAATCTATCTTCCCTCTAAGAAAGCCCCATGTGTTAAATAATCATACTACTCCTCACCTTTCTTGTCCATTAAGCTAGCAAATTTGGGATTATCTTATAGAGAAAGTCACAACTTGATATTGACCTAAGTCTCCAAGGGGACTAGGGTTGTGGAACTTTAGTATCAAACATATAAAGGTCTTGTTAACTTCTTTAAGAATCTTACCATTCGCAAATAACTCCAATGTAGCTTATGTTAACATATTCCTTATCAAAGGTCATGCATTCTAGTAAATTTTCCATTAAGACCATCTATACTTATTGCTTTTGTAGGGTTTAATTCAAAGATCACTCTTTTCCATATATTTAGTAGTGAAAGTTCTAATTAATAACTCCTCCATTTCCATATTTGTCTGATAGTTGATGAAGGACCTTAGCAAGGTTACTAAGGATTTGTTTCTAGTTGTTTTATGAAGAGATCATTTGAAGAATCTAAAGACTTTATCCTTCAGTTCCTCCTAGGAGGATATAATTTCATTATTTCATCTTGATAGTGAGATGACTCTCTTAGAAATGCTTTTGACCTTAACGGAATTATGGAAATACTTTGTATCTGTATCCCCTATCCTCCATCCAACTTATCCTAGCTATTTGTTTGAGTATGGAATTATGAGTTGAGGTTTCTCATGTGTATTCATTCATTACTATTCTTTCTTTTTCACTCAAATAAGGGTATTTTAGTAGTAGGTATAAGGCTTCTTGGATTTGGACAATTCTCTTATTAGATTTGTCTACACTCTTTTCAGTTTCTATAGATCCCTTGGCACTAAATGTCTTTAGCTCGTACTTGATCAAGTTTAACTTCTTTACACAAATAAAAGCTTTATAACCCTACATTTCATGCTCCATTCCCCTAAAAGTTTCATTATTAAAACATGGATCCTTGCTAAATTATTGAATCTAAATGGGCAGTTCCTTCTCCTTCTAATACCCATGTCTTGTACAATAATTGGAGAGTTATCAGACATAAAGATTTCTTTGCTATCAGAAAATTCATCCAAACATTATTCATTAATAAGTGCCCTATTTAATTTATTTCTCAAATTCCATTTTGAAGTTTGATTGTTACTCCAAGAAAAGAAGCATCCCTTTAGCTTCAAATATGTAACTTCTATATTTTATAAACACTCCTTCAAGTCATTGTTGAAATTTCTTAGCTCCATATTTCCCTCAACCTCATCTCCATAATGTATTCTATTAAAGTCAACCATAATGAGTCAAGGGCTTTATACTATTAAATGATTGTGCTCCAATTTTTCCCATAGATTCTTTCTCTAGAAGCTAAAATTTGATCCATTCACAAAGGTTATGTTTGCATTATAATTATTTATCATCCTTTCTAACACAAAAACCATTTAATCACTAGAATCTAGCAAAGTCAATATGACTTCCCTAAAGTCATAAGCCACATTTCTGCGACCATAATGGTGGTGTTGATGATTGGGTAGGAAAGTTTAATGATTCCTAAAAATATTAAACTTAAATGTATTTTCCAATCTAATTTTTATTTCCATCAAGCCAATAACTGATGGCTTAGCTTCAAATTTTTTTGTTCAATGCTACTGATTTAAGGCAGTTGATATCTTTAATATTCAATGACATTATTAACACCACAATTAAGGTTTGGGCTTGGATCCTTTATTTTTATTCTTCTTCATGCTTTCCTTCTACTATCAGTGTAGAACTCATCCAAATTCTACTCTGCTACATCTTTAATTGCTAATCTTTCTCTTATATTAACTTTTTCCAGTTGACACTCCTTCTTTCCAGTGGTGCTTAGGGTCTCTATCATTTTTACCATTTCTTCTGTAATTTCAGTTAGTTGGAAAACTTCCTTTCCGCTTGTGTTCCCGGCTTCCAAGAGTTAACTTATCTCCCTTTGAGTTATTCCTCTCTTATCCTCGGGTGATAGTCTAGTTTATATAGTTTCTTAATTTTGTTCAATTTCTTTGTCCTTTTGTTATGCATCAACAATTTTGAGTTCATTCTGTTATTCATCTAACCCCATTAGTTCCACATAGTCACCTCTATCAAATTTCCTTCACATGACTCTGTACTATTTCTCTTATTATTTTAAGGAAGGTTTCCAGTGATAGGACACCAAAACTAAGTCCTTAAATATCTTTTCATCCTTACAAACTCTCATTAATGGTATTATTTTAGGTAGAAATTTATTGAGATCCACATTAACACATAGCTTAGCAAATCTAATTCTTTTTCTCCTAACTGTTGTTTCATCCATGCATAAGAGCTTCCCAATTTAACTAGCTAACAAACTTAATCCTTTGATCGACCAATAATCTAATGGAACATTGTGTATGTTCACCCAAATTGGTATATTCTTGTGTTTAATTTTATTTAGGCTAATTCTTGGTCTCCATATATAAAGGAAGATGGGAAAGTTGTGAATATTCCATAGACCTATCTCAACTAGTCCTTTGGCCTTCTTTTTTGTTGAAAACTTGAATAATACATAGTTATATTTAGAGATCAACACTTCTTGTATCTTTTTCCTCTCCAAATTTTTTATATCTATAATTAAAAATGAGGTCTTCTATCTAAGAAGAAGTTGATCGAGATGTTCTAACTATTGGCTCCCTCTTTTAGCACTTCTAAGTTAAATGAAATAATGGTTTGTTCCTCAATTGTGGTTAGGGGTAATAGTACAAGGAAGTATCAAAAGCTCCCCCTACTACCCTTCTCTAGTTCATTTGGATGCTGGGACTTTTCAAAGATGCTTCCACTTTTTTCTTCAACATACATTTTCCTAAGGTTTCTCTAGTTAAGGCTTGCTTAGAGGGGAAGGATGGAAAGGTGACTTAGTCTAGACTAAACTTAGGCAAGGAACAATTTAAAAGACAATACCCTAAATTGATAACAAAAGATAAGGTAAGAAGAAGAGCCAATAGGAAATTACTTCACTCTCTATAGAAAGAGGAGAGTTTTTAGAGAAGTAGGGATGGACAAGGGAGGGAGAGAAGGAAGCAAAACTATATATAGGAGACGATTTGAGGATTCTAGAACAAGAAAGCAAGAAGAAGAAAATAAGAAGAGGGATTATGGATTCCATGGAAGCTCTTCTTAGAGACTAGTGAACTGTAGGGAATTGAGGGTAAAATTAACAAGAAAGGTTACTAGATTCATTTAACAATAATATCCACAATCGCCTTATATCTTGCTTATTGATAATTATGGTGCATTAGTACTACACATGTGTAGACTTGATGATTATGATAATAACTCATTTCTTGATAGACAATTATAAGGGTTGTGAATCCATTCCCATTTAATCATCTCTATCATGGTGATATTGATTTTTAGATTCATAAATTAGAACCTCTCAGCCTATAAGAAGATGAGTGACTTTTATTAAAATCATCAAATTTTTACTTGTCTTTTTTCATATGTAATGAATAAATGGTTCAGTGTCTTTAATAATCTATAAATTATAAATAAATTACTTGATGAATCAATGACTCAAAGTTAAGTTAATTATAGATTCTAATGTACTTTCACTCGTGACAAACTAGCTTCAAAATTGTGAAAAATTGCAACTTTCTTTGAACCTTCAATCTGTTAAATTAGAAGAGTTTTAGAAGAATTTACTTCTAGACTTAGGCCATACCTTTAAGAGTTATATTATTTTCATAAAAACTTTATTTTTTATAATATTATTACCAAAATTTTAAATTACGATTTCTAATCATTGGTGAAATTATAATACAATTATTATTATTTATAATTATCATAGTTACAATAAAATTCCTAATTTACATTTTAAAGTTTTTTTATTATTTATAATGAGATTTTTCATTATTATGTAAATTAAAAAGGCATATTTGTGGAAAAAGTATTTTAGTATAATATAAAAGAAAAGAAAAATATTATCACAGAAAAAGAAACTTCATCTTTTAGAAACTTCTGTTGGACCAATGGTGGTTGACAAATAAAAATCCCTTTATGTTTTGATAATTATAAAATATATAGAATTAGTTAAGAAATTATTTCAGGATTTTAATTAAAGGACCAATGTAATTTCAAGTGATAATTTCCAAGGATGCACGTGATAGACAATGTTCAAAGTTCAATCTACAAATGTCAAAGAGATAGAATATCATGAAGACAGTAATAATCTTCAACGATCACAAAATAGTCAGTTTATTCAAATTGTATAAAACGTGCAAATTGTGATCTTAGTGAAGATTTTGGATAGAGATCTTGAGAGATCGAAGATTATCTACAAATTTATCCGTTGGAGAAGTTCCAGTCGACTACAAACATTTCCAGTCGACTGAAAATTAACATATCTGAAAAGTGGGGCTCATTCCAGTCGACTACAAACATTTCCAGTCGACTACAATCATTCCAGTCTACTGTTCGAAGAGCGGAGATAATTTTCGTTAGTTCTATTCGACTAGCATCTCGACCATTCGACTGGCAGCACAGCAGATAACTTTCTGACAAATTCAATGATTCTAAAATGGGAAGAAAATCATTGTCAACGTTCATAAGAGATCTTCAATGGATACAAGAGGATTTCCAACGTCTATATTAATCTAGAAGCCTGCAAATAAATAGATGAACACCAAGAGATCAAAGAGTGTAGTGATATAGCAAAGCATATTGATCATAGTTCATATTTCTCATATTATTGCTCTCAATTCTCTTAGCACATTCAAGTGTATCTAGCTATCTTGAGCTTTACATCAGTTATCTATCATCCTTATTGTAAGCTTAGTGATTAGAGAAAAATCACTATTTTGTGCCGGGAAAACAAATCAGATTGTAAGGGTTGCTTGAGCCGGAATTCAAGAGGTAGGATTTGTGCTGGGAAAACAAATCGGATTGTAATGGTTGCTTGAGTCAGAATTCAAGTGGTTGTAAAAGTTCGCACTGAACTAAAAAGTGTACAATATAGTGGTTTGCCAAACCCTAAGTGGGAGCTTAGGTAGAGGACGTAGGTCTTAGCACCGAACCTCTATAAAATAGTGTTTGTTTTTCTTCCCTACTTTTTACATCTAACTTTGTTTAAATTGTTTTGTGTGTACTAACTTCTAATTGTTTGTAGAGCTTTACAAAAAGAAAAAGGTTAAAGATCTATTCAACTCCCCCTTCTAGATCGTTTACAGAGTTGGGAAGACTTTCTGAGGTTCTTCAAAGACAACTACATGCCCAAGATCTATCTGGACATGAAGATGCAGGAGTTCTTGGAACTGAGGTAAGGTAAGATGTCAGTGGCAGACTATGAAGTCCGATTTAATGAATTGATGGGTTACGCTACTGCTCTGATCCTTATCAAAGAAGATAAATGCAAGAGGTTTGAAAATGGGTTGATCATGGAGATCAGGACAAGGTTGACGAGGTCGGATATGGGCACTTTCACTGAGTTGAGAGCTGCCTCATTTCGAATTGAACAACTGATGAAGGAGAAACAAACAGAGACTGGGCAAGGGTCCAGAGGAAAGAGGCCTATTAAGAGTCAGGGCAGTTCTGTTAGGAGCTTCAGTAAGCGCCAGAATTGACCTTTCAGATCCTCAGGTGGATCCAGGCAGTCAGGATTCAGAAAGAGGGGTGGTTTTACGCAGGCTGGCAGTGGAAGAGGCACAGTGCAAAACCAGCGGCCCCCATGTGAGCATTGTGGGAAAAGGCACGGTGGAGAGTGCTAGGCTGTGTCAGGGGTTTGTTTTGCATGTGGCTCTTTAGAACACAAAGTCAGAGATTGTTTGGTTGTTGCTGGAGCTCGATCTACTGTCAGTGGGCGATCTGGAAGTAATACTACAGTCCAACAGAGCAGAGGTGGTGGATCTGGGCAGAGGGGTAGAGGTAGAGACAGAGGGAGAGCTGGGAGTTCTTCCATAAGGCCTGAGGGACAGGGCAGCCGACCACAGTCCTAGGCTAGGGTCTATGCTATGACCTGGTAGGAGGCCCAAGACCCATCAGATGTGGTTGTAGGTGTGCTTCTTGTTTATAATTTGGAAGCATTTGCACTGTTAGATCCAGGATCCACACACTCCTTTATCGCACCGCATTTGGACTGTAGATTGCATAGTGATAGGGAGTTATTACAGCATGGATTGGAGGTGAGTACGCCAATAAGCAGTACTACAGTTATAGGAGAGGTTTGTAAGTGATGCTTGATTAGGATTGATCGAGCAATTTTAGAGGCAGACCTTATTATATTACAGTTGAGGAAGATAGGTGTGATCCTAGGCATGGATTGGCTCACTGCCCATAGGGCCATCATGAACTGCTACATTAAAGAGGTAGTACTGGAATCTCCTAGTCAGCTGAGGGCAGTATTCAGAGGAGTTAGTCAGGCAGTGCCAACTAGACGATATCCTTCATGAGTGCATTGAGGTTGATGCAGGGAGGATGTGAGACTTATTTGGCCCACATTATTGACACTAGGGTTGAACAGAGTGTACAGGACATTTCAGTGGTTAGGGAGTTCCTGGATGTGTTTCCCGAAGAGTTACCTGGTTTACCACCAGATCGAGAAACGAAATTCACGATTAATGTAGTTCCAAGTGCTGCTCCTATATCCCTTCCTCCATATAGGATGGCACTTGTGGAACTGAAGGAGCTGAAGGTCCAGCTTCAGGAGTTATTGGAAAAGGGTCTCATTAGACCCAGTGTTTCACCTTGGGGAGCTCCAATGCTATTTGTGAAGAAGAAGGATGAGACTTTGAGGATGTGCATCGATTATAGGCAACTGAATCGGGTGACCATGAATAACAAGTATCCATTGCCTAGAATTGATGACTTGCTTGATCAGTTGCCAGGAGCTCAGGTATTTACTAAGATGGATCTGAGATCAGGGTATTATCGGTTGAAGATAGCAGAGAATGATATCCCTAAGAGTGCATTCAGGAGTAGGTATGGGAACTTCGAGTTCCTAGTGATGCCGTTTGGGTTAACTAATGCCCCGGCAGCTTTCATAGCCTTGATGAATAAGGTGTTTCAACCCTACCTGGATCGCTTTCTGATTGTGTTTATTGATGATATTTTTGTGTATTCGAAGAGTAGAAAGGAGCATGTTGAGCATCTAAGAGTCATCTTACAGATTATGAGGGAGAAGCAATTGTATGCCAAATTCAGTAAGTGTGAATTTTGGCTTGATCAGGTTGTATTTCTGGGGCATATAGTGACTGGAGATGGCATATAGGTAGACTCAAAGAAGATAGAGGCCGTGATGAATTGGGAAGCTCCGAGGAATGTGTCAGAGATCCGAAGCTTCCTAGGATTGGTTGGATATTATCGGAGGTTTGTCGAGGGATTTTCTCTGATCTCAGCCCCTCTGACAAAACTTTTGAGGAAGAATGCAATATTTAGCTGGAATGAGGATTGTCAAAGGAGCTTTGAGGAGCTGAAACATCGGTTGACTACTGCACCAGTGTTGACTATTCCATCGGATACTGGAGGTTATGTAATGTATAGTGATGCGTCGCATCAAGGATTGGGATGTGTATTGATGCAGCATGGCAAGGTGATCGCCTATGCATCGAGACAATTAAGGTCTCACAAGATCAATTATCCGGTACATGATTTAGAGTTAGCTGCATTTGTCTTTGCTCTAAAGATTTGGAGACATTATCTATATGGAGAAACTTTCCAGATTTACACAGATTATAAGAGTTTGAGATATTTACTGAGTCAGAGAGAGTTGAACTTGAGGCAGAGGAGATGGATTGAGCTACTGAAAGATTATGACTGCATTATTGAGTACCACTCGGGGAAAGCTAATGTGGTGGCAGATGTTAAGTCAAAATTGACTTTACGTATTAATTGATTTTGATGACAAACAAATAGAAGACTATATGAAAAGCAGACGATATACACTAATGAAAATCAGACGGAAGAAAAAGCAGATGAAAGCAATGCGGAGAACAATTATGCAAAGCAGAAAACAGAAGAAGAAGAAACCAGTAGAAGAAAACAGGCGGAAGACTACTAAGAAGAAAAGCAGACACAAGCCTTACGGAAAGATAGACGGAAGTCTTGTATGAAGAAGCAGACGAAAGCTTTACGAAAGAAAAGCAGACGGAAGCTTTACGGAAAGACAGACAGAAGTTATGCGAAGATAGAAAAGCAGACGAAAGCTTACGGAGAAAAAGCAGACGCAAAGCTAAAGCGGAAAAACAGACGGAAGCTTTACGAAAAGCAGACGGAAGCTATGCAAAAGAAAAGAGCAGACGATACGAAAAAAACAGAAGAAGGAAGTCGGAAGTATCAGTTTGAGGAAGTTACAGAACGCAACTGCCTAAATCGTTTCTTTAAAGAATCAAGAAGCAATTATTCAAGAAGCAGTTGAATACTCAACTATAAATAAGGAGTCAGGGTCGAAGACAAACACCGACTGAATTTTACGATATACTACGCACGAGAAATACATATTGTTTAAACTCAAGAGAGTACTGTGCAAATATTGCTAGAGCTATATACTGTTGTAAACAAGCTCGATATACTTTTCTATTGTAAAATTGATACAGATAGCCTGAGGAGGCTAAGTGTAAAATAGTACCTACTGTAAAGAGACCTGAAGAGGCTCGGTGAAATAATACTTGTAGACGTTTTGGAGATAGTGAAATCTCAGAAGGATTTCTGAGGACTGGACGTAGCCCACGGTTTGGGGTGAACCAGTATAAAATTACTGTGTCGAAAATCTCTTAAACTCTCTCTAATACATTACTGTGATTTAAATTTCCTAGATAAACAAGTTTTCAAAGAATCTTTTACGAACAAAAGTTTTCGTAATTCTGAATTGAACAAAGTTTTTCTTTAAGAAGGGTTTAACGAAAAAGATAACACAACCCCCCTTCTTGTGTGTTGATTATCATTGTACTTACGTGTGATTCACTTCAATGCAAATTAGAGAAACAGAAACAAACTAGCACTAAACTTGTAATCAATGTTAGACTTGTCATTATTACATGTACTATAAGTTTCAGAACAAAGATGGCACCGATATGTCTTTAGGATAAGCATTGGTCACATTTTTTAGTTGTTAGAGATTTTATTGTTTTAAGACGTTATTTCCTTTTAGAGTTTAGTTTTAAGATTTAATGCCTATAAGAGACTTTCTTATTATCAAGAAAGTAAATCTTTCAATGTCTCTTAGCCTTTCAACTATATATCAGATGTATCAACAAAGGCACTAGTTTCAATTAGATATATTGTCATGAGATTTTAATTTTTTAAATTTCATCTTACTCCCAATACTTATCTTGAGAACCATTCTCTTATAAATATACACTGAATCAAACAATTTGTTTAATGGATCTGTAAGATTATATCTAACCTTTTATTATCCAATTTAGTTCTAAACTTAATGGATAATATATGCTTCAATCAAACATCACATCCTTGAATCATTAAATTTAACTCTTTCAAAAACTTAGCATTTCATATTTAATATGAAATCTTACTAATTTATTTAATTTGAACTATTGAAGATAAGTGAATATGCTAGGTATAGCTATAGAAAAAAAATATTGCATCATACAATATCTGATGTTGTATTTTCCTCTTTATATAAATCCATACTCTTTTGAAATTTTATTATGAAGGTATTCACTAGAGAATCTCATTCCTTATAGATAATCAAAAATTTTAAAACTTACCACAACGATCTCATTGAATTGCTTCAACATTTTTAATTTTTAATTTCTACTTATATTTAAACAATTTGAACATTTTAAAATTTGAAATCATTATTTCATTTAATACATATGAATATATCATATAAAGTCACTGGTAATCTAATGAAATCTAAGTATGATTATTTTACGATTTGTTACTCCATCCAATACATCACATGTGTAAGATATAACAATTCAATGTCATCATCATTATTTCATTAAAGGTTAATTTGGTTATCCTTCAACTTGACAATTTTCACAAGTTTCATATGATTCATAATCAAAATGATACACATATCCTTGTATGTAACTTTATTATTTTTGTTTTGTTGATTTAACCAACATGGCATAAAAGGATAATCTCGGTTATCTAATTTTGTATTCTTGCCATTTATGTTAAACATAAGTCTTCTTTGATTCAACACATACAAATTATTTATATAAAATTGTATTTTTGACTGAGAATTAGCTCGTATCGTGGGCTTTGTCTAAACCTTTTTTGTTTCAAGTTCGAACCTTTTTCTTTTGTTTCTGTTTCAACACCACTCTCTCCCCTTTTCCTTGTTTATAATGTTTGTTGGGCTTTGAGTGGATGAAAGGCGAATGCTTTCTCATCTCTCTTTGTGTGTTTTGAGTGAGTGCCACAATTTTCAGTTTTCTCCATTTGAATGTGAAAAGAGAAAAGTGGTTTTCACTTCAACAAATCTCATTTCTCTGCTCTACCGCTATGGCTCGAGTAAGCTTAAGTGGCTTAGATCTATTCAATTTTATGAATGGTTACTTGGTTTATTTTCATTATACTTGGTTGTGTTTTACATGTTACAATGAACTATTGTTGTAAACGGTAGATTGATGCAAACAACCGAATGCTTGATGATTTGGTGATTTAAAAAAAAAAACTCTTCGCATTCATATCTTCTTGATAATTTCTCTTTTTGATCAAGTTCTACTTTTTTGCTCCCTAGTTTGTTGTGGATTTCCTTTTATACACATTTTTGGTAAAGATTGTATCCTTACGATTTGATCATTCGTGGATTTTAAGAATCTGAATAGTGCTTGTTATAAGTAATACTAGGATACTCCCTATCAACGATGGAAGTTTGGTCACAACTTCCTATGTTGAGTTCTTTAGAAACTGGTCGTGTCAGAGCAGAGTCGTCTATATTGAATGCTTGGGTACATGTGTCTTTTCTTTGCTATGGATGGATTATTGTTCGAGAGCCACGTGCTTGATTTAGTTTTTAATAAAATGATGTAGTGGTTCTTCGATTAGTCTAAATAACTTGAATAAAATCACATCGTTAACTTAAAGTAGCAACCTAAAATTTAATTATTATGATGCAACAGCTGCTAATTGTCACTTCGGGGACATCCGATTAAATTGGAATGATACAGAGCAGATTAGCGTGGTCCCTACGTAAGGATGACATGCACAACTCGAGAAATGGTGGCATATCAAGTATAAGCAGAACTTTGCACCATATCAGGTATATTTGTCATGTTATTTTCTTAGTAACTTTATCTTCTTAACTTGCATCACCTAGCGAAGATCTGTAACCTTTTTATAAGTTGTTATTATTCTATTTCAATTATTTATTATTACTTTAGTCTATGTTTTATTTTAATGTATTTAGTTATTTTATTACATATTTTATGATTATTTTACTTTTTGTAATATCTTCATGTCACATTTACATATGGGTCTATCAGAAACAATCTCTTTACTAAGTAGGAATAAAGTTGTGTACTATCAGAACTCCCTATATCTCGTGTTTGTGCGGGGTTCAACTGAGTGTTGATGATGATGGCGATGATGAATCTATTTCTTATCATGCCTTAAACATTATAGTAATGTTGAATCTAAATTCAGTATTAAATCCTTATAAGCATGAATTAGAAATATATATGGTCTATATCATATCACATATGGGCAAGAAAAGTGATGCAATCATTTTCTTCTTATGACAGTTATTATCATACTATAGTAAAGCCTTTAATTCATCTCCATGTTTATGCTTTTAATAGGCTAAATTGAATGAAAAAATTTATCAAGGTACTATACTTTTCAGCTCTACTTTATACAACCTCTTGCATCTTACTATCATGGTATTGACATACATCTTGCATGTTATCATCAAAGCTTATGAGATATCAGTCAACTCAAAATGTTAATAAATTTTTGTTATCCATATGATTTTAACGTATCTATATAATTTTGTTACCGAATCCTCAACTAGGATTATAGTAAAATTACATAATGGGCGTACAATTTTCTTTTCCAAATTTGAGAACTCTTCTCAAACATAATCCTTTGTCCAAGAAATTTGGTTCACCAACTTAGTATCAGCTATACTAAACAAGGTAAATTTCACTCAAAACAAAATATAAATATAAGAGAAACAAGTAATTAATTATATGTCATGACTACCAAATGAGATTAGAACTCTAATCATATGTGTAGTTACTCCCACTATTTTTTTTGAAATAATAGTCCTCAATACTATTCGAAAAGATAACTCTAATCTTTTTAATGGGCTAGGATCCTATTCAAATATAGTTGATCATGATTTTGCTTAACAATCAAACTAAACTTAAATTAGGTGGCTAACAACTTTATCAATCACATCTTATGTGACTCCTAGATCTTTTAGGTGACAACTCTTGCCAAAATATATCTTATATGTCATTCCTAACCCTGCCTCTAATTTCATGTGATCATGAGTTTGCTCATCCAAATCACACAAATTT
>JANZLH020000160.1:748058-761448 GCA_026770325.2 Erythroxylum fimbriatum | reverse complement strand
CACGATAGAGGTACGAACTACAAACCCTAGTTGTCTTCTTGTTCTCCAAAGCCAAAAACTCTCAAAAAGACTGACTTAAGCGTCGGAGGGGCCTTCCGGGAAACAACCCCCGGAGAGTCTTTGTTTGTCTTGCAGGTTTCCTATAGGTGAAGCTACGCGAGATCATGGATCAAAACAGCGATATTCCAGCCTTGCAGAATTCGGCTGAACCAAGTCTTATAATCCGCTTATAAGTCTTATTATATATCAGTTTTTTATGCTTAAAATATTGTAAAGGATATAATATATGCATACAACTATTTCTTTATATATATATATATATAATATGATATAAAATTTAAAATAATAATAGTTTAATTGTTGTTAATTATGACAAAGTTTGCTCATTTTGATCTGATTCGGCCAGTAAAGTTACTCTTTTATGAAATTAACGTCGTATGTTTCAGTCATGGAAATAACCTTTTTGTAAAAATACAAAAGAAAAGTCAAGAAGTCTTATGCATTGGATACGTTGACTTTGAATTTTTTAATCTTTTAAATTGAGTTATATTATTTTTAGACTTTTAAATATTTAATTAAAAATTTTAAAAGAGTAAGTATTAAAATAAAAAAATTAAAAAATGGTGCTTTATAGTGTGTTATCTCTTAAAAAATTTAAAGTATGAAAACTCGAATTCAAACATTTAAGTGTTAAAGGCTTTTCGAAGAATTTTGTCATCCCCAGAAGCCAAAGAAAAAACACTTTAAAGCTTTCATTTTCAAAGAAGAAAGAGACTTAGAAAATTCAAAGATTTAATTATCAAAGAAATAAGAGAACTTTGAAATTTTCGATATTAGTGAATTTAATTTGATTTAAAGAGATATAATTAATTGATTTTTATTATTTAATTGTCAAAATTTTAAAAATAGATCAAAAACTAATTCTTCATAACATGTAATTTTGTAAAGACTAAAAGATATTAATCGTTAGTTTTTAGTGTAAAATAGATAAAATTTTAAATATATATAACATAGATAATAAATATTTTTTTAAAATTCTTAATAAATTTATAATTTCAAATTAAATGATAAATTCAAACTATCTAATATTATCAAAGTTTAATATGTCTCTTGACTATTTCACAACTCACATCTTCGACTTTATAAAAATTGGAGGTATTGACAAGATGTATTCTTGATATGAGTGGTAACAATGTCGATTATGACGCCTTCAAGGAGTGTTGCTCGATGGTTGAGAGCGGGACTTAGCTTTTATTAGGTCCCAGGTTTGATTCCATGCTAACCCCTCTTCTAACCCCTCTTGTAAGAGCTTGGAGTAGCCGGGGTTTTACCTGTAGATGAAGAACTAGTTGGGCCCTCAATGATAGGATGCGCCTGCTTGGCTCGCCTGTAGGGTGGTGTGCTAATTTGGCCTTCAGAGAGGTGTGCTCGCTTAGCCCACCTACGAAATTTTCTCGAATTCAAAAAAAAACGGTCGGTTAAGACCATCGTCACCCTGGCCAGAAATTAATTCACCGATGTCCTTATGTCAAAAAATTCTAAAGTGCACGACGATAATCAAAATCAAATTACATATGATTTTAATAATTTTATAATTGAATTTATATTTCACTAACTAAACAATATTTTATCACACATATATTAAAAAAAGGAAAAAGAAAAGAAGATTATATGCAAAGCAACAAAGTTAATGAAAAAAAAAAGGCACACATGATTTGTAGCGTCACGCATGACACACCGGTCAAATGATACTATTTGTGCCTTTATTGATTGTACCAACGAAAAATATCCTAAATAGATAAGGTGCTCCAACCTCTTTTCCCACTTTTTTTCTTTTAAATTATGAAATTTTGGATATGTAAATAATTTTGAATTCTTATTTATATGCAATATTAAAATTTAACTTATTTAATACATTCTTTGTACTAAAAATAGAAATCTAGTTAGGCGTGTGAAATTTATAAGGGTAAACATTTGCAGGTGGATGATATGTAATAGACAAATTTTATTTATGTACAGACTAATACTTTAAAAGAAATAGATCCTTATTCTTAATGAGTTTGGTTAACTTGACAATAGACCAAATTTAACTTTAACATATTACATTATTATACATTTATGAAAAAACCTATCTTTAAATTAAATTGAATCTAATTTGGTCTACTAATTTTATTTCAATTAATTGAAATAAAATTAAAAGATCTTTTTAAAAAAGTAAATATTAAAAATAATATTCCTTATGCACAACAAGAAGTACAAGAATTTATCATTTTTTTTTGGCGAAGAGGATAAACAACAAGGACGACTAAGGCCTCAAAAACGTCACAGACAAAGCATCATTTTGTAGAAATTGTCGAATACTCGGAATAGGCATCTCCCACAGATGCCAATTCTGCGAAGATGAAGAGCCTAATTTTGCTAGATAATCAACGCATTGGTCGCCTTCTCTCCAAGTATGGGCAATAGAATAAACCCAGTCCTTCCTTAAATAAAACAAAATATCTTCAACAACTGTCAAATAAGGATGAGATGGATGACATTCCTGGGTAATTAACTTGATAGCTTCCAGCGAATCCGATTCTAGTAAAATCGTTCTGTATCCACGTTCTCATGCTAAAGTCACTCCATGGTAGATAGCCTGAAGCTCTGCCAGCATATTGGTAGCACAACCAATGAAACCCGAGAAACAAAAAATCCAGTGCCCAAACTCATTCCGCGCTAGACCACCAAATTCTGCTTTGCCAAGATTTCCATAGGAACTTCCATCAACGTTGACTTTAATATAATCAATAGGAGGAAACTTCCATGAGACCCAACGATCCAGCTTATCCACTCTTTGCTCAGCTAGAGTGCAAGCTTTCCGATAGTTATCAAACAGTTTCAAAAACCATTGGTAGATATTAACCAAATGCATGTATTCGTGTTGAAAGATCTCTATATTTCTAGTGCATCATATGATCCATGCTTCCACCATAAACTTAATAACATCATCACTAGAGCACAAGGGGGCATGCACATACTTGGATGCCGTAGATACCATGCCACACCTACCTTGCTGGAAGACAGTCCCGTAACACATGAATATTACTCTCCCAAGCCTGTCCACAGTGGGGACAAAAAGGGGAAGAAGCCCCCCCCCCTTTTTTAATGTGTAGAACTATTAGAAAACAATTAATTTCACCCGGTACAAGCAAACATTTAGCCCCCACATTTTATGTTAATAATTAGCTAAATTTTTTAAGAATCCATGGTCCGAAATATAATTTAATAATCCTAAAGAATTCTAACATTGTGATGCTTTCACATTTGATTAAAAAAAAGGGTAAAAAATGACCCTTGTTTGTTTGATATCATTAAACTAAACTTTATTAAAGTATTACAAATTTTTGAACGTTTCCACAATAGTATGATTTAATTTGAACGTTCTAAAATGTTAAAATTTAATTTGCTATAAGAAACAAACCCTATGGTTATTTTTGTCTTTAAAATTTTCTTATAATGGTTCATTAAACTTCATGCTTGAGTGACTCCTTTTCTTGGGGTCCTCATCTCCATTTATCAATCAACTTTATAAGCTAATTAAGTAGAATCATAATTATTTTAGTTCATATTGATCTCTATTTAAGAAAAAAGGAACAATTCATAACCTCATAATTTTATTTAAAATCTTAAATATTGAATTATGTAATTATTTATATATTTTATAAATCTTATTCTTATTTTATTTACTGAATGTGCATTATATCGTCCAATTATTTGGAAAGATGAGTAAGTATTTAATATAGAGAAAACTCAAAAACTAAAATAAGTTATAGAGAAAATATATAATTATGATTTCTCATGTTCGAATTTTTTATTTAAGGATGAAAAATTATTTTCTTTTGTGTTTTAGACGCAAATTATCATAAAAATTATTTTCAATCGAATTAACGATTGGGTTATCTTTTCATGTACAAAACAAGACGGAATTAGTCGACATGGGCTTTGTTCTAGGCCCCAACGATGACAAAAAACAGAATTTTTAATTAGTCTTATTAGATCTATACGACGCCGTGTCGTATTCAAATTCATGGGTCGGGTACATACCCGGACTGCCATCCGAAACTAATTCTCTATGTTTCGGTATCACCGGATAGGCTTTCGGAATTTTGAAACCTAAAACCTAAACTTGATCTCTGAAACCCTTGAAATTAGAATCTGATAGGAATGGAGATTAATGAAGTGAGGGAATTCATAGGGAAAGAAGTCCCCGATTGGGACAACGACGAGGTGTCGACGGCCCGATTCAAGGCTTTTAGCGGGCAAAGATCCGATTGGGAGTCCAAATACCAGTTCTGGAGAGATTTGATTCTTAAGATTGCCCGCCATCTCGGCGTCTTTATCATTCAACCTACTCAGGTTCACTGATTTTTACAAGGAACTTCTATTTCTTAGCCTTCGCCTTTAGAGTTACTCTGTGACGTCCTTGGCTGACTTTTTTCTTTTTTCTTTTTTAACTAAAGGTCAAGAATTTGTGGTTTAATCGAGGAGGGCTGAACCCTTTATGCCTCGATGACGTACTTGTAAGTGTATAATTCTTTATGGGTCTCAAGATGTTAATTTCTTTTTTTAGTTTTGTTTCTTTGTTTTTACCTGTTCAAAGTTTTTCAGTTTTTGATGTACAGTGAAGGTGATATTGTGCCAATTGGTGATCTCGTGAACCCAAGTACCGGCCGAGTTTCTCAATTTTATAGGAAAGTAAGAAATTGGGTGCTTAGATCAGCTGCAAATCCCGAACTAGTGCTTCAAGATCATTTAATTCTTATGCCATTGGAGAAGGCATGTACATTTGGTTTGTCACTGGGAATAGTTTTTTCGTTTAAATCTCTATTTGAGAAGTTTTTTGTATTCGGTTGTGATTGATTCTTCTTTTGTTGATATATAGGAAAAAGCTGCTGAAGTTGTTGAAGTGTTATGTGAAAGTCATTGGACATCTTCATGCGTTATTACTATGAAGAGGTTCCAGGATTTGTGTGGTGGATTGAATGAAGCAACTGCAGTGTTGAGTTATCTTTCTGGAATTGGGACATCTCGATATCTGTCAATTAATAAGAACGAGTTGATAGAGGTGTCGTGCTTCTTCATAAAGTTTCTTCCAGTTATTGTATTAGTGTCATTTAATTTTGAACATGCGTAATTTGAAACTTCTTATGGATGGTTAAGTTCCTTATGGCTAACCTAGAAATGACATGTCTGGAGAATGTAGATATTGGAGCTTTTTTTAATTTGGGTTTTAAGATTTTGATTTGATGTGGCATTGTGTGATTGTAGAGAATAATTGACCTTACTTTTTATGTGTTTTTCATTCCGATTAGACTGAGGTTAAGTAGTTGCTTGCAGAGCGTCAAAGTTTCCCTTTCAACAGCAACCATTTCTAACATCTCAAGTTTAGACCGTGACATGCTTTATTTGATTTGGATAACTGAAAAGCTTCAGCAGCAAATTGATGTGATTGATCAACGTCATGATGTGTAATAAATTGCACTCATAGTTTATTGCTTATACCGTCCTCGTTAAGGTTAATGATACGGATTCTCTTTGCAGCTCGAGGAAAGCAGCATTAGCTTCTTTGAATTCTGGAAACAAGAAGATGGCTCTGAGGCATGCAAGGCAGTTGAAGTTGGCTTCTGAAAGTAGACAAAAGTGTACCTCTCTTTTAAACAGAGTGGAGGAAGTTCTTAATGCAATTGCAAATGCTGAGTCTACAAAAAAGGTAACTTTTGCATAAAAAATGACTAGAAAGTTAGCTTCAGCCTCAACTTCAAGCCATTTGGGCTCTGCTTCTCACTCCCTTGCCTCCAAAAAGAATAAAAGGGAATATGAGAGGAAATGAGGAGAAAATCATCTTGATGTGAAATCAGCTGATCCCTAATGATTAATTTTCTTTTGTAAAGCTAATAAACTATTTCAGATGAAAATTGTATCTTCTTAATTAACTTGATGATTATCTTTTAATACCAGGTATCAGAAGCTATCCAAATTGGAGCTCAAGCAATGAAGCAAAATAAGATCACCATGGAGGAGGTAGAGCTTTGTTTAGGGGAACTAGAGGAGGGTATTGATTCACAGAAGAAAATTGAAAAAACTCTAGGTATGTTGTGGCTCGCCATTTCTGATGGTTCTGCAGCTTAGAAAATGTTACATAATAAATGCTTTGTTAAGTTGCAAGGCATTTAGTTGGCTTTTTGTTTGATTTTTGTCCATGAAAACACAGAATCAACACCAGCATACATTGATATTGAGGACGCGGATGTTGAAGTGGAGTTCAACAAATTGCAGTTTGAACTACAAGATGAAAACTCACATCTCCCAACTTCAAAAGTTATTGATAGTATCCCTGGAGGAACAGACGCAATCGAATCCTCTGACCCATTTAGTGATGCTTTCTCAAACCTCAAGCTTCAGGATGATACAGACATGAAACCTGCTGACAAAGATTCTGGGATGTCAAGAGGAACCAGTGACTCGAAACAAGTTGTGTTTGAAGCGGCATAAGTGAAAATGTTCCTGTTACCAAAGCATTTTATTTTGAGAATTTGCAACGATGATGTGAAGTAATCATAAGATCATGTCGTGTATGTTTGTATATAATTCTAATGCATTTCTGTGCCCATTTTCGTGTAAACCCTTTTGGTGTGATTGTGAAACCATTGTTGTGCTCTCCTTGTAACTTTGCATTTTCCATGAAGCAACTCTTATGAACAAGTGAACCCAATGTACGCCCCAAATTTATCATCTAAACGTGCTTTTGGTCTTGCATCCTTTAAAGACTATTTGATGTTTTATTTCCTTTAATCTTCAGTTTCCAAGTGATAAAAATATAATGACCTGAAAGGAGCTTTTCAAACATACCGTATGAAAACTGGCCCTTTTTGCCATTCAGGTTCGTAGCCAAAACCTAAGAGCTTCAAGCGTCTTCTTTAATTCTCTGGCATTGCCAATTTGTTATGGCAGAGCACAGAAACTTATGTTGTCACTGGCCAACCACATTGTTTTCTCGTTCAACCACAGAAAGACAAAAGATGGAGGAACCCAGTTCTGCTATTATAGCAGTCCCTGTCGGTTTGTAGTCATGCAGGCTTGCTCTCCTTCAGACTGAGGTTGTTATTGTAAATTCAGGCCAATACGATGCCATTGGGACATGGTGGTCCTATATTTTTAGACTTGGGACCAGAATACAATTATGTTATTGGAAGTACACGTCTTGGTTGGTGCAGAATTCGCGATATGAGTGGACTGTGGAGAACTGGTTGGCAGATAAACTCCAAGAACTTAGGATAATTGCTTAAAGAGAGTTTAAAGATAATGAAAATCAAACTTTCAGATTGATGAAGGCATAGGATCGTAGCTGCACGGGTCGCCGACGCCGACAGTAACTAGAAAACTTCTTTAGAGATTTATATAACATGTGACATAAGAAGGAAAGGAAGAAGATGGAAATCTTTGAGCCTTACAAACACTAGAACTGAGCAGCTCCAGTATTGGTTTATAGTAAAACTATCACGACCACCTGCGAGAGACAAGGACGCAACTTCCAAGTTCCGATGTCACTTAAAGGAATGTGTCAGGATTGGAATATTATAATTTATCGTTCGAGATTCGTAATGAAAGACATGCAAATGCTACATGTTACGATTTCCATTTGGGGATCACAATACACTACATAGTTTTTCTAGTATATAGGGAATGTAATTGACTAACATTCAAATAATCTTGGCCTACCAAACTTCATCTTACCATACCATGAAAAAAAGGAATAAACAGTCAAGTAGTAGCATTTTTGTTAAAAATCAAAAGCTAACTGTCAAACTGCAAGATGCATACACCATGAAGGAAATCTTGTCAGATATGTGAGAGATTGCCTTTTTCTTGCGTTTCAAAAAGTGTAAAACTGTGCAACAGGGCAGCGAAAATGGCAAGGAGACGGATTTATAGAAGACTTGGCTTCTATCACATGCAACTAAGTTCTTGGCTAACATGAGTCGATCTGGTAGCTTCGATGTATTGAGATAGCTTATATTCAATTGTTATCTACGCATGCGGTCATTCTTCAATCATGACGGATCCGGTCTAGTCCCTGAAGATGTGAATTAGATAAAAAGTTGGTAAGGCGATTAAAAAGCGAGAAATTGGAAAAAAACAGTGGCTTAACCACTTTAGCTTGTTGTGCATCTTCTGTTAGGACCTACAGCGAAAAACAATTTCTTCTACTCGCATTTTTTTTTTAGTGAAAGAAGAATGCTTCCTGCTTGCTTTATAGAGTTTATGTTCGAGTTGGAAGTAATTTATCGTCATTCCAATAGTATAATGAAGACATAGAGGTTTGACGAACTAAGGATGCAAAAACCTGATGTAATGCTTGGATCATCGGATCTAAGGCATAATTGTTGTTTGTTATCCCTGAGCTGCCAATCTGGAGTGAACCATTTGAATTCAACGATGGAGCAGAAGCTACTCCAGAAATTCCAGGCAGTGGAAGTGGAAACGAGTGACTGGAAACGCCTCCAATCAAAGGAATGAATGGTGGCCGCGGCACTGGAATTGGTAACCTTTGACCAGAGAGCCCCATGTGCATAGGTAAAGTTGAGAATGGTGTTAGGCTGCAGCCAAGGCCCATATGCATTCTCATACCTATCTCCGACATTTGAGCCAAAATTTGTGCCTGTAGATTTTGCACTCCCGAGGGAAACATCACCGGAGGCATGAAAAGTCTGTTCCCCATTGACAACATCTGCCAAAAAGTACCACAGTTAGCTTATGAATCTGGCTATGGTTGAATGTATATTGGGACTCAAGGAGATATAGATGTACACCTGTACTTGAAGTTGAAGGGTCTTCATATACTCAATAGCTTCATCAAGAACTGAAGCTTTGTCCACCTTAAAACAACATATACTACGGGTAAGCTACACCATGAAATGTAGAAAAACTAATTCTATGCTTTAAATTAACCATAGTTTCAGGTTCTTCAATACTAGCTCAGTTATCTAGAGAGTGCTAACCTTACTGGAACTGGGTATGAGATCTTTCAGGGCGCGTATCTTCTTGTTGATCTTATTCCTTCTCCTCTGTTTCCATGTTAAAGCAAACGTAGTCAAGTTGAAAGTTCTTTTCTTGTTTGATATATCGATCATTGACAGCTAGGTTCACTCACCCTTTCAGATGGAGTATGGATCTCTGCTCGTTTTCTCTTAGTACTTCTACTTCCGTTAGCTTCTGTTTTTCTCTCAGTGCCCTCTTTCTCTTCCTGATCATTCTTAGCGGATTAGATTTTCTCAAAATCACACAAAACGAAATCCAACTCTGTGAAGGTAGGAAAAAAGTTAGAGCTTTGCATACTTCACTTGGATACGCCGTTCCCTCGTTGTCTTCAAATGTTCGTTTCAGAAAATATGTGGAATCATTTGACGCACCACGTGAGCACATTGAAGTAGTTGCAGCAAGATGATCTCTAGATTTCGCTGAATCAGGCTTTATTTGGACTTTCTCAACTTCTGTGTTTGATTCTGGAACAAAAACAGCATCAAGATACTGTTTTCTGGTAACTACGTTTTGAGGGACAACAGCTTCAGATTGTTCATCAGGTGGTAACTCCGCTGGAGGATTAGACATCGACTTGACGATGTCCATCTCATTTTTAGTTGTTTCCAATTCAACCCTCGACAGGTTTGGACGGCTTGTTGATCTTATTGCCGCTTCACTACGCTTATCATCAGAGTTCAACAAAACATTAGGTCTCAAGGAGGAAAAATTCTGTAAACCGTAGTGCTTATCAGGTCTAGATGAATCCCACTGGTGCAACTTTGAGTTGGACAAATTACCACTTGTTTTCATTTTATTTTGGCTCAGTATTGGTGAATTTTGTGGTTGCTCCAGTAAAGTTTGGTGTTGCTGACGACTCCAAGCAGCGGAAACCTCAGGAACTTCTGCTACAAAATCAGGTGTATTCCCAGGTTGGGGTATTGAGGTCTTATGGACAGGAACAAGACGTGGTTGGGTGTTATGATCATCAAAGGGACTAATCCTCGTGTTCTCCAGAAATATGTCGAAATTGGTATGAGGCCACCTTCGATAAATGTCAATAAACTGATCTTTTTGCGAAGCATACTTCGTTGGCTCCTCACGAGCTGGAGAAAACTCATCTCCAACGACGGAATCTACATGCAAGCCTCTTGGCCTCTTTGGAGGATGATTGTCTGTATTTTCTTTATTATGTTGAGCTTTATGAGCGTGTGAGGAGTAACTCACGCACGGACCACTAGTCGATCTTCCACGAACTAGAATTTGACCATGTTCATACACCAACTCCATAAAATCATCACGAGCCCTGCATCGGAAATGTCATCAGAAACTTTGGATACAGAAAGAGAGGAAAATACTAAACTGGGCATATAACACTTTTCAAGAACAGTCGAACAACTCTAAATTAGCCAGCCTAGTAGCCATCGTAAACTGAGTTGAATCAAGCTACTCTTCTTTCTTCGTTCCTACTCTGGATTGAAAGCATTCTTGAGATACGTACTATGAAGGAAACATCAACCACATCTGACAAGATAACGGCCAGAACCCCTCTGGAGTCTGGATGAGATTGAACAACCGCAAAAATAAACCCTATGAAGGTTTGTTTATAAGGACGAAATGGCATACATGTTACGTTCTCGTCCACTCAAAACCATGGAAGCCAGCAAGTGGAGATTGACAATAAGAACGTCCGAAAATGCAGTCCTAAATCAATCCGATACAGCGATTATATCGAGATAGATTCCACGGTGGAAAAGTGAGATTCTAGAATACAATTCACAAACTTGTGTACTAAATTTTAGCACGTCTAAACCAAAAAACGTGATTAATGGTATGGAGGTTAGGCGTCCACGACTCAGAAGAGGCTGGACCTACTTGCTGTGAGCGAAAGAAGTACGTAATAATTAGGATGCCCACGAGACCAGAGACAATGGTCATGTAACTATCAGGGGGCATGACTCCCATAACGTCTCTGCATCTTCTCTTTCTCTTTGCCAGCCTTTCATCATTCAAGCGATACTATACACTCATGGTTATCAGCTTAATTGTATCTTATCTAATTGATTTCCATAACTCATTTCCATCAGAAACAACTGTAGTTAAGAAAAGATCAAACTTTTATTGCTTTCTAATCTCAAAGGCTTAAATTCAGGTGTACGTTGGTTTTCCCAATTTTATCTCCTTTGTATTATAGTATACGAAAATGTCCCACAAAATCCTAAGCTGTGCCAAAGAATCCAGGTGGACTGAGGATACACGTATGAGTGCGGTCACTTTCAAAGAGGACCCATTAACGTAACATCCAGTTCAAGTGGGACAATCTGCCTCTGCACTTACACGTTCCGGGAGTATGAAACATCACTTCAGGTTCTCAGGTTTGACAAAGCGAAGTGTGTATCAAAAGCTTCTACTTCACGTGCACCCTCGTGATGTTTCACGTGCCGCTACGTCTTCCTGTCTGCACCTTTTGCTTTTCCCTGATCCAAGTACTGGGCGACGAAGCAAGATCACAGCCAAGAAAAGTATATGCAATGGATAAGAATTGATTGCCAATGAGAACATAGTCTCACGACTGAGTGATCTTGCAGGTCCCCACTCTTCAAGAATTAATTGCTACATATCGCACGCAACAAACAATGGACTTTCTGCTTTGCTATTATTCATGCGGTGATTATCCGCGTCAACTAGACTAGTTGGTATCAAGGAATTAGTGGCGACCCATGATATCTTGTCCTCAGCGACAAAATCATTAAGAAGCTAAACTCATATTCTTGTCCTATTGCATACTTTAATTGCAAATGGAGATAATACCATCATATCATGCAAGGCTAATAATTCCTGTTTAGATGCAGATAAAGCCAAGTGGATAGAACAGATAGGGGAAAAAGAATAGTTGTTATCAACAGAAGAATTTATGATAAAAAGGCTATAGAATGAATGAAATTGATGGGAAAGCACAATTGCCTAAGCATTGTCAAGCTCGTTAATAATAACATTCCCACTGAAGTTTGAGTTTGTGAAGTGAAATTCAGCCATGCTAGTTTGGAATCCACTTTTTTGTTATTCAACGTGGTCGTAGGACAAGTTACATACTTGAGTGTCGAGGTGATCCTCTCCTTGTTCGTTCTAAACATGATTACAATATACCACGTAAAGACAAAATTCTACAACCAAAACAAGAAGAGCTTTAGGCAACGATATGTTTGCAACTAAAATTTAATACTTCCTTCTATTAAAAATAAAATTTGTTTTATAGGGATGCACACTTATTAAGAAAGTTAATGAATTATTTGATATACTCTTATTAATTGCATGTTGAAGCGTCTTGAAAATATAATTTATGTAATTAGGATGTGAGAGAAATTAAAGGGTAATTTTGGAAGTAAAATTATAATCATGCATAAAAAGTCACGAACGACACTTATTTTGAATAATTAAAATTCCTCTAAAACAATTTTTATTTTGAATAGGAGAGAGTATAACGCAACAGTTTTTAAAGTGTCGCTTTTACTAATATTAAAAGGCAACGGTGATAATAATTTGTTGCTATATATAAAAACAAGACAACAAAATTAAAATAATGCTACAATAAAGTCTTATATTTGCAACATTATTATAGTTTCAGTCACCTATTTATTAAATGATATTTACTAATGTATATTTAACATATAAAAATTTTCTATTTATTAACGTCTAGCATAAATTAAATTACCTTCTAATCATCTTTAAACTTTATTTATTGCTTAAATGATATTATTTTATTCAAATGACATCATTTTATATAAAAATTTAAGTTTTGAGTCGAATAACTCAAGCTCAAGTGTGATTTAAATTTCATATTTGAAAGTTTGAACTCAAACTAAGTTTTGGTTAATTCCAGTTACACGAATCGTTAAGTCAGATCAGTTTGAACTATACTAATTTTGTTATCTTTAAAGAAATATTATTATTTGAAATAATATTTATCCTAAATAATATTTTTGGGACAAAAGCAAATATTACGTGTGTTGTGTGCTCTACCTACTGTAACCTATAAACTAGAGGCAACAATTTGTAACAGTTTTTTTTAATTAAAAATAGATTGACCACAAAACAACAACGTTTTATAGAAGGGGTAAGAACATTCCCAGACAGCAAGAAACGACAACGTTCCAAGGTAAAGAAGATCACGAATTTGACATTGTTTTATAGAAGGGGTAAGAACATCCCCCAAGCCTTTGTTTGGATCCTTATTTGTACAAGGGAAAGGAAAGGAAATATTGAGGAGAAAAGAGGAGAAAAGAATAGAAGAGAAATTAGATTTCTTTTCCCTTGTTTGTTTTCCTAATTT
>JANZLH020000160.1:705635-724836 GCA_026770325.2 Erythroxylum fimbriatum | reverse complement strand
AAGATTTTTGAAAGCATGGTTGATATAAACAGTAAACTAGTAAAGTATACAGTACAACTGTATAATATATTAATATGGACTATTTTGCAATTTTTTAAAAATTTTAGGGATTAAATTTTTTTTCGAAACAGTACCTACTATCAACTAATACCGATACAGTTCTTTTCCAGAACTCAATCTGGTACCGAGCCTGGTACGATATTTACAACTTTACTTTTAACTATTAAAATATTTTTAAAATTAAAAAAGACGGCCAGGCCTGAACCCCATCGGGTTCATTATCCTGAGGTCCAAGCCCGGCCACTGCCAATGCAAGTGCTTTCCTTTTTTGCTTACTGTCAGTTCGCAGCTTCTCCCTAAGACGCCATCAACATCAGTGCGAGCTATACTCAAAAAGTATCTTCTTTCTCAAACAAGCGGAAGTGATTAGTTTCAAATATATACATATAAGTTTGGATTTGAGAATCAATATACTGCACCTGGAGATGTTTCAATGTTCAGTCTCTCTCCCTTCTTGCTCTTGGGCATCAATAACATCTTTCCCCTTGTTTTTCACTCAACGACAACTTTCGATTTCTGTCATCGTTTGTAGGACCCCATCTCCCTTTCTAGCTTCATATCTTCTTGAGGTGGATGAATAGATCATGATTCCAGCCAACTTTCTTTCTTTTTTTTTTTTGACTGGATGATCGACAATCGCTGACAAAAGTTCCCCAATCACTCACTGGATCCTGAAATATGATTCTAATGTGATTACTTAGCTGAATTCTCCACATTTTACCAAGTTATAGCAGGTCCCGTCCCTGGAATAAGAATTCACATTTCACCCACTAATTAATAGTTTTTTTAGTTCTATCAACTTGAAAATGTATTTCCTTTTATGAGGCTAGTCACTTAAAACCTAATTATTGAAAACAACAACGATAATCTAGTAAACGCGAAATCTTGAGGTTCTAGCAGTAAACATGGCAAACAGTCACATGGAGTCATATACAGCTGAATCAGCCAAATTAAGCATAGTCGGGACATGTTTCATTAGATTAGAAAACACTTCACTGGTACACAAATGTGTTGGAATGAATTGTTTTGTAAAACCAGCTATGCTAAAACTTGCTGAGGACCTTGCAATGGCGATCAAATTGAAGAAGAAAAGAAAGGTGAATATCAAGCTGAAGCCTCCAAGACTTCTCAGAAAAATGAAGCTATTGATTTTGGGAATAATTCAGAAGGCCATGCATCCAAGAAACAAAGTTCTGAAGTTTGAAGATCAAGAAGAGAAAGAGTTGAAGGAATCTGAAGGAAGTTGAAGCAGCTGTGCAGGTTGAAGGAAGGTTCAGAAATTGCAGCAAGAAGAAAATCAGAACAAGAATTGCAGAGCAGGAAAAGTAGTAAAATTCAGAAGCAAGATTCCAAGGAAATTAATTAAGTCTTGTTAGAGTTAAACAACACACGTGTAGCTGAAGTATCTCAATTCCTTGGTTGACAATCAGATTTGTATGTCAAGATTTTGTTTGTTGGAGGATCAAGTAGCTGCTGAAGAAATTAATTACTGTTCATGCTGTTACTAGTTTAAGCTTTTATCAATGTTAGTTTTAGTTATGCTAAAGACAAAGTGAGTTGCTTTTGTGTCTTGCCAAATCAGGAAATGTCTGTACTAGCTTAGTTTTACTCTATCAGATTAAGCTTTTATCCTTTAGTTCTGTTTCAAATTGTATCAGAAAGTGATAGAGCTAAATATAAGGCTCATCATTTTTCCATTTTTCAATGAATGTATGAGAAAGACTAGAAATCTTCAATACAAAGCTTCAGTTCAAGTTCCATTTTTCCTGGTTATGTTTCACTTTTGATTTCCAGTAGCAAGTTTTTAGAAGTTGAGTAACAGAAGCAGAGAAGAAGCATTAGTTGATGTTCTGTTTGTTTAAAAAAACCTGAAACTAGTTTGGGATTAGATTTGAGAGTGAAAACCAAAAACTCCATCAGTTTACAAGCTTCAATTCAGTTTCTTTTGATCTGATTGTTATCTTTCCGCATCATTTTCTTTTCTTCAGAAGTAAAGTTACAATTTGATGAGTGAGTAGCTGAGGTAGATTTTATACATACAGAGTTTGCAAAAACTGAAGTTTACTGTTTGGATACAATAGGAGAGTTACATCCATTTTTTCAATATACACAAAATCATTAGCCATACATTCACTAATTTGTGAGGAATCTGAGTTGCTATTCGGGAGTTACATTATACATTCAGATCACAAATCTATGGAACAGAAGTTTTTCATCTTGAGGAAGCTTGCGTGAACAGTGCAGGAGGTGCTCGACGATTTGCTTCAATCAGAATCTCTACTCGACAGGTTGCTTAGTGGAGGTGCTATCTTCAGTCCTTGAAGGGGCATCTTGAAGAAAATGCATAGTATACTATCCGGAAACACTTCTGGTGAAAATGGGATCTGTGTTCAAAGCTTACGTACATCCAACGCATTCCGTCCGGTTTCAACCGCTATCTCATGAATGATGCTAAAAAGCTATAATAAGCCATGGAGCAAACAGAGCAACTTATATGGGGAAGCAATAATCGAGAAAATAGCATTGAAGATCTCCACGAGCTTGCTGGTAATGTCTTGTTTACGAGTTTAAAGTGGTGTTCAATTTTGGCGGGAAATGCAATTCGCTGATTCTGGCTTACGGAACACTGAGCTTGTTTGGGGTGCGCAGCACGCACCGTAATACCAAGCATTTTCTATTTTTACAAATAGGCAATATTGCCCCCGCTTTTATAGGCCAAATTACGCCTGTAAGGCTGTAACGCAAAGAAAACTGCCTCACCAAAAGATAACATTGGCATACAACGCCCCAGCGGCCAGACCACCATGACCTCTCTCACTGATTTCTCTGTTCTCCGGTCAACGCCGTCCCTCACTCCCTCATTCTCCCTTTCCACCACCGTTCGCCGGCGGTTAACGCTCCGATGCTCAGTCACTGAGTCTTCTTCACCGAAGACAGTGTCACCGTCCCAATCCGACGGCGGACAATTGGACTGTGTTGTTGTCGGCGGCGGAATCAGTGGCCTCTGTATCGCTCAGGCTCTCGCGACAAAGCACAGAGACTTAGCTGGCAATGTAATTGTCACGGAAGCCAGAGACCGCGTTGGTGGCAACATCACGACCGTTGAACGAGACGGGTATCTCTGGGAGGAGGGTCCCAACAGCTTCCAGCCGTCCGATCCCATGCTCACTATGGTGGTAAGGTTGAGATTAACTTTACTCCACAGAATTCTGTAGAATTTAATAGATTGATAATTGGTGCTATTGTATTGCAGGTGGATAGTGGATTGAAGGATCATTTAGTTTTGGGGGATCCCAATGCGCCGCGTTTTGTGTTTTGGGAGGGGAAATTGAGGGCAGTACCATCTAAGCCTACTGATTTGCCCTTCTTTGACTTGATGAGCATTGGCGGGAAGCTAAGAGCTGGATTTGGTGCTCTTGGGCTGAGACCTTCACCACCAGTGAGTCCTCTTGAGCTTTGAATAACACTACAAATGCATGACATTGTTTGTTTGTTGCATTTAAAATGGTGGTACTCTAATGAATTGGTCTTATCTTGATGTTAAAACTTTGACCAAGGTGACAGGGACATGAGGAATCAGTCGAAGAGTTTGTTCGGCGTAACCTTGGTGAAGAGGTCTTTGAGCGTTTGATTGAGCCATTTTGTTCAGGTTATTAATTACCTGATCTGCCCAACGATATTTTTACAACTTGCATGGAACACATGGTTACATTTGTTGGTTGCTAGGTTTATCTGAACATTCTTCTGGTACATAGGCGTTTATGCTGGTGATCCTTCAAAACTGAGCATGAAAGCAGCTTTTGGGAAAGTTTGGAATCTGGAGCAAAATGGTGGTAGCATTATTGGTGGAACCATCAAAACCATCCAGGAGAGAAAGAATGCTCCCAAGCCACCGAGAGATCCGTAATAATACTTCTCTCCTTTCTTATGTCACGTCTGATTGACACTGATTTCTTTACTTCTTCTTTCAGTTTCTTATACTTAGTAATGTTGTAGACGTTTGCCAAAACCCAAGGGCCAGACAGTAGGATCTTTCAGAAAGGGACTTACTATGCTGCCTGATGCTATTGCAGCTCGGTAAGCTCCACATGTTGCTTCACGAAAAAGATGTTCTACATGGATTTTAGTTGCTAAAACGCTATTAGAGAATTGCCCCATTGTGATTCATTTTTGTTTTTGGGGTCCTTGTTGATTGAGTCGATATCTGCAGGTTGGGTGGCAATGTTAAGTTATCTTGGAAACTGTCCAGCATCGTTAAGTTGGATAATGGTGGTTACAATTTGACCTACGAAACACCAAAAGGACTGGTTTCTCTGCAAAGCAAAACTGTTGTTCTGACTGTTCCATCCCATATTGCTAGCAGTCTATTGCATCCTCTTTCTGTATGTTCTTTTTCAGTGTTTTATACTTCTATATGTGGTGCTCGTCACTTGTGGAATGTTCTTTAATAGACGACAGCAGATATCCTTTCCCTTTTAGTTTTGATCTGTGATGAACTTGTCATGTTGAGTTCGTGAATCCAGGTTACTGTAGTTCATGCACCTAATTTATCAGCGCTCGATGACCTCCTGTATAAAATAAACATTATAATTGCATTTCTAGTTATTATTGTTTGTCCCAAATGTCTGTCTAAGAAGTAACCACCTATAAAAACTTGACTGACTTCATTTTTATTGCTTTTCTCATGAATTAATTGTTTAGATCAAGGTATGGTAGCTTTTTGTTTTTTTGGTTTCTTGGGAATTAGTATGCCAGTTGACCTATAGTTTTGCTTTGTCAAAGTTTCGTTGAGAAAGTGTTGCATATAATATATGTCAGAATGCATTTATGTCTTTCATGGATTATCTTCTTAATAGGCTGGGGCTGCTGATGCGCTATCAAAATTTTATTACCCACCAGTTGCAGCAGTCTCTGTATCATACCCAAAAGGAGCAATTCGACAAGAATGCTTAATAGATGGTGAGCTTAAGGGGTTTGGCCAGCTGCATCCACGCAGCCAAGGGATTGAAACTTTAGGTGACTATTGGACTTCTCACTAACTCATATATTCCTTTTAACTCATCTTAAACTATCTGTCACTAAAGTCCTGCCTAAGTTTTAAGTCTGAAAAGATTCTTACTGAAGTGTTACTAGTGATTCATGTCCAATTTCTCAATTGATCAGGATTTCTGCAGGTACAATATATAGCAGCTCACTTTTTCCTAATCGTGCACCTGCTGGAAAGGTTTTGCTCTTGAACTACATTGGGGGTGCTACCAACCTGGGAATTTTATCTAAGGTAAGCAATATACAAAGATTGTTTCGATTTACAAACCCAGAATGTCCAAGAACAATACAAGAGGAAGCCATTTTGATGGTGAATATGTTGGCGCTGTTAATATCGGCCTTGTTATGTATTTTCAGCTGTGTTCCTCCTGTGGATATTTAATTTTCTTATGATGTTGCCCATAGCAGTATCTTTCACTTTGGCCACACATGGGTAATACTTTATCAAGCAAAGGGTATATTTAAATGTAGTGGGCAGGATAACCACGGAGTCATCTAAAAAATAGGTCATGTGTTCAGTTATGAGGGGGCCATTGATCAGTTTCTCATGAGCAAAATCCTAAGGTGACAAGTTTCGTCTTCACATTATTGTTTAAGTAGTCTGTCTCCTTCGGATAATGACTAGAGACTAGCATAATTTTGTAAGCTACAACTCTTGGGTGGAGTCGTCTCTCAAATCGATTGAACTTTTCCATGCTTTCTGTTGTTTCAACTTCTTTTCTAATTCCCTTTTATTAACTCCCCTTTTCAGACAGAGAGTGAACTTGTAGAAGCAGTTGACCGGGATTTGAGGAGGATGCTCATAAAACCGAATGCGAAGGATCCATTTGTCCTTGGTGTGAGAGTCTGGCCACAAGCTATTCCCCAGTTCTTAGTTGGTCATTTGGACATCCTGGATACAGTAAAAATGGCCCTCAGGAACACGGGCTTGGAAGGGTTGTTTCTGGGGGGCAACTATGTATCTGGTGTAGCTTTAGGACGGTGTGTAGAAGGAGCTTATGAGGTTGCATCTGATGTGACCAATTTCCTCTCCCACTATGCTTATAAATAGTGGATGCTGAGTGATCCTCCTGCAAAAGGTTTTGCAGGCAGTTAGTTGCTTATAGTGTCGCTCGTCAGTTTTTTAGTTATCTAATGCCACTTTTTATTTTTGCTTATTGAATTCCCCAATTCTTGATAAGATTTGTTTCTGTGGCTGCGGGAGGAGGCAACACCATTGTAGCAGATATCATCTCCGCCTTAAGGGCACGTGCAATGTTTGTTGAATCTCATAAGGTAAAAATTGAATGAAAGCAAATTTAGGACTTGAAAACCTGAGAGCAAATGAGGAACTAAGGTTGGCAACGGGCCAAGCTTGGGCCGATCTTGTTTGGGCAGAAGTTTGACTTAATTTTAAATAAAATAATATTATTTTAATAGTAAAATTTTTTAGTTATTGAATAAAACAAACTAGTTTTGGTTTGAATCGATATTCCTGAATTTAATTTAAAATATCTCAAATCATTAACGGCGGCTGTTTTGAAATACTAATTTTGAAATCCTAACCCTGTGGACAACCGTAACATGATATTGCCTACTTGCTACATATTAAAAGTAAAAATTTTCAAGTTTAGGCCAGCAAAAGATGATAATTAGAATTTGGGTTTTTAATTATCAGTCATCCTTTTTAATTGCCATGGAGTAACATGATCAGCTATGACAAAATGCAAAAGCCTCTTTGCACATATTATACAAGGAAGAAGAAACATGGGATACAGGGGGTCAGCTACTGCAAATGCCTTTGTGTATGACTAAATTTTAGCTAAAGTGGGAGGTCTGGAGAAAAATAAACAGCCACTCACCCATGATTTGTTCCACTATTCCCCATTTTTTAGCGCTCTCTCTTTTCTACAGTAGTATAAATTGCAGCGGTAGGATATATTTGAAAGATATTCATTATATTTAGAATTAGTTTACTTCACATGAAAACATTTATTTGAAATTTCAGTGCACTTAGAGTTTCAAACTCTTTTCTCTTTGTTCTTTTTTTTTTAACCTATTATTTTAGTATCAGAGCAAGTTTCTGATCTAACATGGTGTCCACTTAAGCCTCTTCTGCACAGAATGATCCAACAAATTCCCCTACAATTTTCCCAACCAATCGAAACCTCAAAGCTATGACACAACAATTATCATTTGACTACATCTTGACTTGAAGCTCTTAACACTTTGGCAACTAATGTAGCCACATTCAAAGCCCAGGCCAATGGTGCTCATCATGCAGAAAATAGCCCAAGGGATCCAACAAGGGCAAAGCCAAGGAAAATAGCCTCAATTTGCAAGAAAGAAGTAGACTTCAATAGATAGAGGAAGCAAATGATGGTACGGAAAACCTAGGGGGATTACGACCTTGTGTGAAAATGGCCAAATTCGAAGGAGGTGACCCTCATGGATGGATTTTGAAAGTAGGAAAAGATTTTTGCTACTGCAAAATTTCGGATGATCTTAAGGTTGAAATCGCTTCCATATATTTGGAAGGTGATGCACTTGATTTATTCACATGGATTAATGGAGAAAATGTAATCCCTACTAGAAAAAGTTAGTAACAATGTTGCAAGAACATTATGGACCAACAAAGTTTAAAAATTCAGATGAGTATTTTTGTGCCATTAAACAAACTATTTCTGTTTAGGAATGTAGGCAAGAATTTTTCAGATGTTATGCTCGTGTTCATGATTGGATTAAATCTCTTAGGAGTTTTCCTTAATGTCTAGAAGAAGAATTGAACTCAGATGTGAGAATCCATAAGCCAAGATGTTTTTACAAGGTCATGAGTTTGGCCCTTGAATTTGAAGCAAAAAAATTAAGGTCCAAAAGTGCCCATCCCCACCTCAAATAAGTCCAACCTGCCTTCACCTCCATTTCCAAGCTCCTAAGATATTTAATAAACTCTCTCTCCATCCTAACGCAGCCTACATATAGACGAACATATTATAGCACCATCGACACTGATCAAAACTTGGGACGTCGAAAGACAATTTATATGTGACAAGTATCATTGTAACAAAAAAAGTAACCCACTTTATCACAACTCAAAATCACAGGTGGGAATGAACAGGATGCAGAAGGAGAAGACACTAACATTAGTATGGCAGTTCACGGTGGAGAAGAAATTTCACAAGACCTGGTCGAGATGTTGTTTCATACCATACTGGGTAAGGTTTCAAGCACCACTATGAAACTCAAGGCAAACCTTTTGAATAACAATGGTTCCACTGGAAATTTCATTACAACACCACTTACAAAGGAGTTGGGTTTAGCAGTAAAAGTACTAACAATCTTTAGAGTAGAGATATAGAATATGGACATAATCTGATGTAATACGATTTATCATAATATTTTTGTACAACTAGCAAACTGTTTGGTTTAGGGGAATGACTATTTCATTCCTCGTTTATCCCTGGTAATAACTTATTACTTTGTTTGGTTAAAAAAAGATACAGAATAGATAATCCTAATGTTTAGTTATTCCTTCAATTTGTAGAGTACCTAAAGCAATACCTCCCCCTATCTTTATCTATTTCGAGCACGTCATGGCATGACTTGAGGACAAAAATATCCTTTCCTACTGTGAAAGAGGCTCGTCCATCTCCCAACCTCCAAGCGATTCTCTTCTCCAGCCCAGCCTTCGATTGTCTGACCCTCTCTTTTGGGTAAGTTAGAAATGTTCTTTCCCAACAAGTTTTGTCCCTCTCTTCAATCGTAGCCACTTATGTTCAACTTGTTTGTGCTTTAAGATCTGTTGTTTCCTTGTTTGGTGCATGAGGTGGATCGATTTCTTTTAACTTCGTGGTCTCTTCTAGTTTCACCATTTTCGTAATCTTTGTGTTCTTAAATCTCATCGGCAGTTTAATGCTTCTTCTTCTTCTTCTTCTTTTCTAGGTTTTGCTCTTCACTCTGAACCTGAAATTTCTTTTATTTTTTGCAGTTTAAGATCTGTTGGTTCCTTACTCTTTTAGTATGCATTGTTTTAGGACACAAAACTCAAATGAGTCTAAGTTGGGTACTTTAAAAACATTAGCAAAACCATCTTCACACCATAATAAACTTGAAACACTTTGTTGCCTACCATTGCCCACTACTTCACAGACACGAACATCATTTTACATTCTTGGCATATTGTTGAGCTTACATGTTGTCTTCCAATGGATTGTTTTGGAGAGGTTGGTCTCTTGAGAATGGATCCTATACATGAAAGGGGAGAGCTTGTAGGACTTGGCAGAACAATCACATGAGGAAAGTAACGAGTAAATAATTATCAGTATGGATTAATGAAAATTTAGTACTTTTATGAATTTGTTTGAATGTGGAGTTCATCGTAGTTAAGAACACTAGCTCATATATTGTTAACTTCCACACATTTTGGGCATATTCAAAACACAATACCTTGTTTAAATTGTTCCAAATTGCATCCAACAGTTGTTCTACTGTGGTGTTTGGATCTGCCACTTTCAATTGCATCCATGTTGCTCTCTACTAAAATCAGTTCATTGAAGTATCCTTAAATTCTTTACTCATTTCTATATTCCTCTGTAACTTCCTAGCAGAGATTAGCTTCCAAAGACATGTAAAAGTTAAAATGAAATTACTGTCTGTATGCTTGCCTGAGAAAATTAATGCTTCTTTTTTTTTTCTAGGTTTTGCTCTTTACTCCAAACCTCTCCCTTGTCTATATGAAATTTCTTTTCTTTTTTTTCTTTTTTCAAAACTTGATTTTGTTCCTTTAAAACTCGATTCTAGGGTAGCTTATGAGTTGGTTTAAACGGAAAGCCTCTGGGAAGGAGAAAGTGGTCGTAACAAGTTCCAGTTTTCTAATTAAGAAAGTGGATATTTGAAGCACTGGAGTTGACAAGTAGTAACTAGTTTTAGTTTCTCATCTATGAGGCTATAATCCTTTTTCTTTGACCTATAGAGTGGAACTTTAATAATAATAATAATAATAATAATAATAATAATAATAATAATAATAATAATGTAGTTAGTGAGGACTACAATGGATATTTTGATCTTTTTGTTAGTTATTTCTTTGTCATTCTAATTTTATGTTTTCAAACCAAATATTAGGATAGAAATTCTTTAGCGATAAAATAAACTAAATAATACCTATTTCATTCCATTTCTCACCTATTCTATTCCTAAGAATAATCATTTCATTCCTTATTTATTCTAGCAGTTAAACCGAACACCCCATAAGAAGAATAAAAATCACCCAAGATTATTTTCCCTTTTCAATTAAAGGAGTAGATGTTGTTATGAGTATTAAATGACTGGTCTCACTTAATACTGTACAAACTAATTGACAAGAGATGTTCATATTTTTATCTAGATGATAAAATGTACAAGTTGTAGGGCATTCCTTTAACAACTAACCCAGAGATATCTCTAAAATCCTACCCCAAGGTGGCGGCACTCCTAGGTAACTCAGATTCCTTTATGGCCATTCAATCAATTTTATCAAATTATCATGATGTTATTGTGTAGGTCTCCATACTACCACTTATCTAATCCACACCCATGCCATTCCACTATTACATAACTCATCTCTTATGAATATTAGACCCTACTATTATCCTTACGCTCAAAAAATAAAGATTGAAAATTAGGTCAAAGCACTTTTAGCTTCAGGTTTTATTCGCCTCAGCTCTAACCCCTTTGCCAGTCTTATCTTGTTAGTTAAGAAAAAAGATCATTCACAAAGGTTTTGCGACGATTATTGAAATTTAAACTAGCTCACATGATCTAGATGAATAATGAACTCCTTTGGTTATAAGTAGTGTTGTTATGTTTGTAAAGTCCTCATCAATGCATATAATTACTTATCATAAGTTAGGTAATTTAAGGTTGCTTTACTAAGCTTCTCAATAAAGTAAGCAATTAATATGGAATCCCACATCAAAATAGCTCATATGTCAATTCCCAATATGTCATTCATTCTAAAAAACTTTATCAAAGTTAGGTGAAGAAAGCAAAGGTGCATTGATCAACTTATCTTTTAAAATATTAAAGGCTTTTTTCATGCACATTAGTCTACCTAAACACAACATTCTTTTTAATAAGTTCATTTAAAGGAGATGCTATAAAACTAAAATCCTTTACAAACCTCTTATAAAAACTTGCGAAACCATGAAAACTTTGCAACTCATTTGCATTATTAGGTGTAGACTACTCTTTAATTGCCTTTATCTTTTCCTCATTTACACTAATTCCATGTGCACTCACAGTAAAACTAAGAAATATAACAAATTCTATACAAAATGTGCTCTTCTTCAAATTAGCATAAAACTTATATTCCCTTAAAGCACAAAGCACAAAATGAAAATGTTTGACATAGTCATCCAAAGTCTTGTTATACATTAAAATATCATCAAAGTAGACAACAATAAATTGTCCAACAGAAGGTCACAAGACACGGTTCATTAATCTCATGAAAGTATTTGGTGTATTAGTTAAATCAAAAGGCAATACCAAACTCATATAAACCATATTTTATTTTAAAACAGTTTCCCATTTGTCTTCCACTTTTATATGAATTTGATAATACCCACTTTTTAAATTAATCTTTAACAACAAGTAATAATCATATAACTTGTCAAACATATCATCTAATCTTAGTATAGGATGTCTATATTTTACCATTGTTGATGGCTCGAAAAACCACACACATATGCCATGTTCCATCTCTCTTTAGTACTAGAATTACAGGAACCAAACATAGGCTAAGACTCTCCTTCATGAACCTTTTGTCCATAAACTCATCCACTTGCTTTCAAATAACTTGATTCTCTTTTGGATTAGCTTTATAAAATGTTCTATTAGGGATTGTTGTACCTAGGATGAAATTGATTTGATGGTTAATTGCTCTTAAAGGCTGTAATCCTTGCGATAACTCCTTATGGAATAAATCAACAAATTTTTATAATAGAGATGCAACAAAACTAGGAAAAGAAAGACTAAGCTTGTTAGTTGAAAGGTGAACATCTTTGTACATAAATACAAGTAGTATTTGCCTTGCTAATAAAACACTCTTGACCTCACCACTATTGGCATAGGCATTAACTTTCTTTATTTTAAGTCTCACAATCTAACTTTCTTCCCTTATTGCTGACTACTATACTCTTTTCACTCTTTTTCACACTTTTTTATCACTGTCACTCTTTTCTTGAGCATTCATTTTCTTTTCTCTCAATCTATATTCTCTTGGTATCCTAATCTAATCACCATATGTTTCTCATGCTTTGAGAAGTGTTAAGATCATATGTCGGTTGTTCATAACAAAGGAGTAATTGTTTTTACACCCATCTTGTTGAACTTTTCTATCAAACTACCATAGGCACCCTAAAAAAAGATGACTAGCATGCATTGGTGTTACATTACATAGAACCTCATCAGTGTAACTGCCAATAAAAAATGCCACTAGAAGTTGTTTGTCACCTTAACTTTCCTACACTTATTTAACCATTACAACTTGTATGATTTTAGATGCTTTAGAGTTGTCAACTTCAGTTTATCAACCAATAAAGTGCTAGCAATGTTAGTGGAATTTTCACTATCAATGATAATGCTACATACCTTACTATTCATGTGACATTGAATATGAAAGATATGCTCATGTTGGGCCCTGTCACTTTCATCCTTAGGCTAAATGTTTAAGAGTTCACCTAGTGATAAGCAATTCTCCACTTACCGGACCTTCAATATCCACATCACTATAATCTTCCAATGGCAGTATTTTATCACCGCTTAAGCTAACATTCTCTACCTCACAATTGTATAAAATAGCCATAGTCCTTTTATTTGGACATTGAAAGGCAACATGCTCAATCTCTTGATACTTGAAACACTTAAAATCACATGATTTACAGGAGGGTTTGGTTTTAATTTTACCTTTAGAAGAAGAAACTTAATCGTTGGCTGTCACATCATTTTTTGATTTTGAGGTAGTTTTACTTTTCTTCCAGTTTGACCTTTGTGAAGAGTTAGAAATTGAAATAGATTTGGAAGTTCCCCTAGACTTTAATTACCTATATACCTTAATGATCTTGTACAACAAATCCTTCATCTCTCTATAATGTTGCAAGTCAACTATATATGCAATCTCCCTATTCAAACCATTAATGAATCTAGTCGTAGTAGCTTCTCAATCCTCTTCAACATTAGCCTTAATCATGGCTACCTTTATCTCCTCGTAATATTCGTCTACACTCATGGAAACTTGAGTCAAACTTTGTAACTTGTTACACAAATCTCAATAGTAATAACTGGGTATGAACCGTTTACGCTTTACCACCTTCATCTTTTCCCATAACCAAATCGGTTTCTCTCCATTCCTACAGCTATTAAGCACCATTTGATCTCACCAAATGCTAGCATAACTTTGAATTCTACCGCTGCCAATTTGACACCATTTGATCCCACCAAATGCAAGTATAATTTGTGAATTCAACAACTCCCAATTTGACTTTCTTTTTAGTAGTTATGACAATCAAACATATGTTCTACTTTTCTTTCCCACTTCAAGTATAACTTTAGATCATTCTTTCCCAGAAAAGAAGGAATCTTCATCCTAATGATATCCAAATTGTTATCTTGCCTTTGGACAACCCTCTTCCCTTCATGAAACCAATTTCTTCAAAATCAACTTCGTCCTCTTCCTCAACATTATATGGATAATTTCTATAGTAGTTTGATCTAATTAATGTCTTCAAATTATTCAATCTTATAAGAGTATTAATAGAATTGATTTTGGATGGCTTTCATGAACATCTTGAGGTCAATGTCAACATTTTCTCCACTACTACCCATGATTAAACTTGCAAAGAAGAATTAGTAAGAAAACAGATCGAGTTGTCCTCACTCACTCCTTTACTTGTTTACACTCTAATTATTGTTCACTCATGTTTTCACTCGATCTTGACTTTTCTTGATGCTAGACTCTCTACTGTTGCCTTTTACCACTCAACTTTCCCTTACAAACTCTTTTATAACTAAAAAAAACTAATCAATGATCTTAACTAGGGATGGCAATGGGTCGAGTCGAGATCAGACTACTCCTAGCCCAATCTGGCTCGTGGCTTTACAGACTGGTGGCTGTTGGCTCATCTACACTTTTTTAAATTTTTTTTGACAAAACAATGTCATTTTGCACCTCCAACTAAGCAGTCTTGGCTCGTGGCCCATCCAACCTGAGTTAAAGTAGGGCTAGGTCGGGTCAGGTCGAGTCGAACCAAGACTGTCATCCCTAATCTTAACAAGAAAACATATAGCAATTTAAACTTATTTACCTTGAATTCTATGTCAACAAGAAAGTCAAGATAGAAAATAAATGGAAAGAAAATTTGAGCAACAAGATAAGAAACACAAAACTCAATAAATTAGGTAATATTAGATCTCCATAAATAAATAAAAGAAAATAGACTGAAGCAAGAATAAGGAAAGTAAAATTAAGGCAGAAAATGATTGCAGAAGGAAAGAAGATAAAAGGAAATAAAACACTGTTGACAAATATGGAATGTGTATAATTAGGATTCTTCCGTTATTATTCTTCCTTAATTGTTCTTCCTTAATTAGGATAGCTTTTTCCTATTTATTCATGTGTATATGCCTTGTAAATGATTATTAGAGAATGAAATTCTTCAAACACGAATAAATGAAGAAGTAAGTTAGAAAATGATTACAAAATGAAAAACATAAAAGGAAATAAAGCATAAATAACGAAAGAAAAATTATGACAGAAAATGGTAACAAAATGAAGGAACATACAAAAAAAATATTACAAGGATGATAATGGAAAGTTTGAACTAAATGGAATGATTAACACCAAAAACATATGCAACAATTGAAGATAAGAAAAATCTTGCAACTTCCAATTGAAACAGATTTGCACAATTTTATGCAACAATTAAAGATAAAAAGATCTTTCTTTACAACTAATATGACTCAAACTAAAGGAAAAATAGATGAATTTAACAACTATGATGTAATCTTGGTTAAAGGGAAAAGAAGAGCACGAGGAAAAAATATATTGACAAATCAAAGACATAAGAGAAAGGAAACAAAAGCAAATAAATTTAAACAAGAAAATGAACACAAGGATAAATGTAACACGATTCAAGGAGCTTGGCTTTGATAACAAATGATATGAACCTTGGTGAAGGAATGCCTAAGACTCAAAATCATCAAGAAAAAGAAACCCCATAATCGTTCTTGAATCAAGCAAAGAACCCAATTCCAAGTAAACTTGTTAATTGGAACCAAAGTTATAAGTTTATCACTACAAGTTAATTGAAGAGACTAGATTTAGATTTTAACTAAAGAACTAAGAGAAAGCTCTCACAATAAGGAAACGCTCAAATTTTATTGATGATAAGATGATTTTCATAATAAACCATATTACCTCTTTAAATAGGCACCAAATGATGAAAATTTGTAGAAAATGTCTTCTGGACTATTCCTAAACATAATTAAGTTAGAAAGACTTGACCAAGAAGGATTCCCTTAACTAATCGATACAAATCAACCTTAAATTTAAAATCCTTTCAAAAATAACTTCACAACTAATAATAATTAATAAAATAAAGTCAAAACCCGAAAATGTCATCTAATCCCACATCTTTAACATTTTCAAAACGTAAATATGCAGATTGGGCTTTATTAAAAATAAGTATATGGGTCATCCTTGCTTATTGGGCTCTAAGCATTACTTTACATACATTAGGCTTTGTCCATCATCTTAGGCCTAAAGATAAGTAATTAGTCATGGTAATGCATTAGAATCTTCAACAATAGCATATCTCCTTGAATCTCTATGATCAACCCTTGCAAAGCCTCCTTCATGCGCTTAGTTTTTTCATTTATCATAGGACCTCTAATGCCTTGTAATGGATTGATGAGTGTTGATGCAAGTTGAACTCCAGCATCCTAGCTCGAATAGGCCATCTCTAACCTCTTCTTATTCCAAAGTGTATTTGGGAGAATATTTCTATTGATTTTATCAGAAGACTCCCAAAATCTGGAGGGATAGACACAATTTTGGTGGTGGTAGACATATTTAACAAATACAACCATTTTATTCCGCTAACACAACTTTAACTTGCCAAGACAATGACTGTTATTTTTTCCAGGAAATCATCAGGTTACATGGAATACCACGCTTCTTTATTTCAGATCGAGATCCCACTTTTATTAGTAAATTTTGGTAGGAAATTTTTTGTCTTCTTCAGACTCATGTTTGGATGGAAACATCTTACCATCCATAATGTGATGGATAAACAAAGGTAGTAAATCACTGCCTAATAATATATCTTAGGTGTTCTGCATATGAGCGATCTTCTTTATGGAGCAAATTTTTGGCTTTGGTAGAATATTCATTTAACATTTGAATTCATATAGCCATGGGCACAACTCCTTTATTTTAACATACTTTATGATTGCAATCTAACAACTCTTCATCCATATATCCCTGGGGAAACTAAAATTGTTGATTTATAAGAGCAATTACTAGCCAAAGATGCAATTTTGAAACTATTATGTGAAAATCTCCTCAAAGCTTGGTCCCTATGAAAGCATAAATTGATGGTAAATAGAGAGAGTTGTCTTTTAAAGTTGGTGATGTTGATTTTTTTAGAATATGACCCTTTAGGTAGCATTCCTTGGCTAAAAGAAGGTTAAAAAGAACTTTCTCCTTGCGAATTTGGTCCTTATACTGTTGTGCAACATGTTGAACCTGTAACTTATGAATTAGCTCTCATAAAATCAACACAAGTCCATCCAATTTTTTTATGTTTCTCTACTGTGTCTAGCCCATGGACAGTCCCCCTCAACTCAACCAATTGCATTGCTTATTAATGATGACTATGAACTAGTACTTTTCCCAGAGAAGGTCCTCTCACACTGTTAGATAACTTAATATATGCCAACATTAGAATTAGTTATATAGTGGAAAAATAGTCCCATTGAAGAAGCTACATGGTAGAACTATGATTTATTAATTTGGTAATTTCCTTTAGCTCACCTTGAATACAAGTTGAGTTTCTATATGGGAGTATTGATATAATGCAACAACCTTTACACACGTACTATAGAAGAAAGAAGAAATATGAGATAAAAGGTGGGTCAAAACTTGTCATAGGTTACTGCAAATGCCTTAATGTATGACCAAGTCTTAGCTAAGGTGGAAGGTCTAGAGAAAATTAAGCAGTCATGATGGAGATAAGAACTCACCCATGATTTTGTTCCACTATTCCCTACTTTCTAATACTTTCTCTTTTCTACAATAGTATAAATAGCAGCGGTAGGATCAGTTTATTAAGGAGATATATTTGAAAGACATTAATTAAATTTAAAGTTAGTCCACTTTTCACAAACAACATTTAATTGAAATTTCAATGTTAAGATTCTTACACTTAAGTTTCAAAATCTTTTCCCTTTGTTCTCTTACTTTACCCTGTCTATCAAGCTATTTAACTAATAAATAACAATTTTAAATCAGTTTTATTCTATCTTTAGTGCCCTGCCCATTAATTGGCATATGATTTTAATTTATAACTAAATTTCTCTTTTTTACAATATTATTAAAGAGATTATTTATAAGTTCATTTATGAATAAGGATTCCATTAACCTTTGGAACTATATGATAAACATATAAACCTTCTCTAAGTTAATGAAAACCATGTATGAAAGTGCTAAGAATAGATTCAGGATGATAAGAGGAGATAGAGAGCATTTTTTTTTATCGATATCAGACTACATTAAGGATCCTCGTTAAGCCCATTCTTTTTTGCAATAGTTATGGATGAACTCACCAAGAATATCTAAAGCGATGTGACTTGGTGCATGATATTTATTGATGACATTGTTTTAGTGGATAAAATAAAAGAAGGTGCTAATATCAGGTTAAAACTTTGGAGGGATTTGTTCAAGTTGAAAGGCTTTAAGTTGAGTAGGACTAAGTACCTAAAATGTAACTTTACATAACATAAAGTTGCACCCAATGTGGAAATAAAGATTGGTTCAAAAGTTATACTACAGAAAGATTATTTTAAGTACCTTAGATCCATCATTTAAAGTGATGGTGAGATAGATAATAATACAACTCACTGTATTAAATTAGGGTGGCTTAAATGGAGAAACACGTTAAGAGTTTTATGTGACAAAAAGATATCGCCCTCAAGCTAAAAGATAAATTATATCGATTAGTAATTAGCCTATCATGTTTGGACTGTTGGCCCATCAAACAGGTGCATATTCATAAGTTAATGGTGGTAAAGAAAAAGATGTTTTGTTGGATGTGTAACTTTGTAATAAGAGATAAGGTCAAGAATACAATCGTAAAAGACAAATTAGATGCGAGAAGATTACACTTTGTGACTATAAAAGAAGAAGAGGAAGACCTAAGGAGAATTTGGGGGAGGTGATTAGGTATTATATGGTCCTACTAAAGTTTACTGAGGACTTGGCCTTTAATAAGAAACTTTGGCAAATTAGAATACGAATAAAGGATCTTACAGAGAGGTCATTTTCTTTTCGTAAAAAAGCTCTTCTATTTCATAGTCCTTTTTAACTTTTTCTTTCTTTTTCTTTGTTTCTTATGTCTTGTAATTGTTAGACATTTATGGATCGATCTATTAAAGCCATACTTGAATCCATGATAGTGTTAATTAAGATTTATTCGATCTCTGCCTTTTATTCCTTTAATGGGTTTGCCCAATGGTTCAGAAACTCTTTTCTGTGAATTTTTTTTTGGCCTTGCTCTTAGCAGGTGAGCTGGGACTTGGTGGACTAGGCCTTATAGACTTTATTGCTTAGAACCTAATTAAAAAATATTTGGTTATGGGCTCAAACAACTTATGGGTCTTTTAAGTTTAGGGCAAAATTATTGGTTTTAGATTTGGCTATGATGGTGGACCCTAAGCTACTTTCTTTTAAGTTTTATGGGTTTAAATATTGGTCCTACTTAAGGTATTTTGTTTTGGGTCATAACACATAATTCATTAACTAATTGATAATTTAAATGAATTAATGAAGTAATCAATTAGTTAATTTAGGTTTATATGCATA
>JANZLH020000160.1:690070-705535 GCA_026770325.2 Erythroxylum fimbriatum | reverse complement strand
TCACAACAAAACATCATACGCAGTCCACCAAGGATGTTTCGACGATACACCTCCACTGCTTCCAAGTGATTCACGCAGACTGCTTTTCAATAAACTCAAGGTGGAACACGTTTCTTGACTCACACAAGAACAAGGTACGCAATGTCCCAAAGATGTTTTTCAAAGACACAACTATACCACACACAGGAGAATTGCACAGCCTCCTTAACTTACCACATGACCAACACAACTTAAAAGATACACCTACCAGATCTTTTGCCGCAAACCACCTTCTAGGTTTTTTTTTTGCAAATTAACGTGTAGTATTAGAGTCCTCCATGAAATCAAACAAGTGGCAATATAAATGTAACGTGAACTCAACTCAACCAAAGATGTCCATTTTGTCAAAAGTCCAATAAACAAAGCACAACAGTCCATTGACGATTTGGACTTCTATTAAAAACACAATCTCCACCCATCTTTATCAATCCAATTAATAATTGTAATTTTCTTATACGTCGAATTAAAAATGTCAAAACCAAATAAAGAATATATAAAATATATTCTAACAACCTATATCTTCTAACCAACTTGAAAATCAAATATCAACGCCAAGAGTTATCAATACTTGCATAATTTTGAAGATTGGAATTATAGTAAAAGAGTTATAATTCATTTTAATTTAAAAATAATAATTAATTAAACAGTGGAGACACATTGAAAAATGTAATTCTCACTTAAATTGAATATATTACTTAATTTTAAATTATTAAATTATTTATTTAAAATATATAATTTATAAATTATTACACGTGTATGCGATATTGGACAGTTTTTGTAACATAGGTACAAATGAGTCCTAAACTAAATGGACTTGGACATGTCAGTGTGACTTGTCTCCAAAACTGTATATTTTCTACCTGCTCCATAGTGGAAAGACTGAGATACCCCATAACCTAGCTAAGAATCCATTTACCAGGTTGTTGCCCAACAAACTTGTATTTCTAAACCCAAAATTTACCAATGTATCAACATCTAAAGCCACCTTAAAGCAAGCCTAAAGAGGGGATCATGCCCCACAATGGAGCCTAAGCTTGGAGACATTGGTACATGGGAAAATAAAAGGCAAATCTCCCAAGTTTGACTATTGAATGGGTTAAAAGCCACCGAAGGAGCAGACATGATGATGGGAATGCATGGAAGCACGGAGCTGTAATAGGGAAGAATGTGTTAGAGCCTAAGAACAACCCTATGACTTTATGAAACCTATCGAAAGAAAAAGGAAAATTTTGCTTAATTTGCCTGCAAGGTCAAACAAAACCAGTGAGGTTTCGAGACCAAAAAGGCATCGGAGCAAGAGAAAGTTGCTAAGATGGCCAATCTAAGCAAGCCTGTGGTATGGGTGGTGGGAGACATTTACTTTATCTCTTTTTCCCTTCAAACATACCAACTTGCTTCTTTAAGGCATTTGTCGTTTCTTTAGGTCCAAGCAAAGATTTCTTGTGTCCCCTTTTCATGTAGGCGTAAAAAGAGGAGGATCATTGGAAACGTGGATTTTGCTTACACGTGAGGGAGAGATTTGTTGAATCATAATAAAAAGAAAAAGAAAAAGATGTATATGATGAATGGTAAATTCTTTTTCACTGTCTTTTCCTCCCTTGACCACATTTTCCTTGTGTTCCTCAACCTGGGCTGATTGCATGTCTCCAATACAACATGCCAGCATTTCGTGTTCCCTATCATATCAAGCATCATCAAGTGATCCTTTTCATTATTATCAACTATCTTGCCCTTCAATTACAATCTTTCTTAGATTGTACGAGAGAATCACACCATTGATGCTATGAATAAAACTTTTTATTGATCTAAAGCATTTAGGGAAATATTTTATAGTATTAAAATATATGTATTTTTACCAAATTTTAATAAAACTTATTATTAAAATTAATATAGTATAATTATATAAATTTTATTGTTGTTGAACAATTAATTAAAAATTTGCTTGACTCCGAAAATTTCATATGGTAAAATTCCTAAGATAATCTTTTAGATATAATTTTAATATTTTTTATCCTTTTAAAAGTTTATATTAAAATAATTTGATAAAAGTAAATTTTTGATACCACAAAATATCTTTTAAGTATTTAAAACAATAAAATTATATGGCTTACATGTTTTTTTGATTACCGATTCCTTCAGAATTTAATAATTTGAAATATCTGTCCTCTCACAGTCCGAATTGTATTTCCTGGCAAAACGAACTTTCTTTGGTTCTTTTGGATTATGTGGACAACACAAAGAGTCGTCCATATTTTTATAGCTAGGCCTAGGCCTAGGCCAAGTTTCCATGTTTTTCCTGCAAGCAGAAGCAAGCATCCCATGGCCTAGGCCAAGTCAAGTTTCCATGTTTTTCCTGCAAGCAGAAGCATCCCATGCCTCCTTTTTGTTGATTACGCAGATTCTATATAAATACGGAGTGTGCAAAAGTACATATATTATATCTATGACGTATATGTCGCTTCGTAGAACAACATACAGTCTTACAACTACCAACACGCTTAATTATGTAACTGTAGGCGGGGCCTACATGCGAAGCACGATGATCCAATCCATTGAACATTTATGTGTGGTAACTTCAATGTCTGTTTTCTTGTTTCTCTCTGAGAAGAAGGTCCCAAATTTCAAAGCTTTTGTACCCTGTTTATATGTCCATTATCTTGTCTAAATACATCTCTTCTATTGCACAGTCGTGGTCATTCATATTGTCACATTTTGATTCAGCGAAGAGGGGAAAAGAAAAACCTGGTGTAGCTAGTAGTTTAATTACGTTCTTATGCTACTGTGAAGCTTTGAATATAGACAGTATTAGTAGGAACCTGAGGGACATTTTTTATCTGTGCACATGAACCACATTGAATTTGTATTAAGCTTCCAACAGAAATCATGACAACCTAAGTCGGCTCTTACTTTGACACGTGGAGCTGTCGGCTACGTCGACGACATATCAGATCAGGCCAATCAGGAAGTGCGTTTCCCCTTCCACTAGATTTTTGTATGTATTATCTATCTATCTATATATTATGTTTCATCATCCTCTATAGATTTTGAACAGAAGGTGGCGGCTCAATTTTGCTTCAAAACAATGGGCGGAGGAGCTGCAAGCAGTTCTTCGTCGTCTCTTGAAAGCAGCAATTGTCCTTCTTCGTCAACCAACTCATCTTTTTCTCACCTCAATAGAGACTTGAGCACAGATCTTCGGCTAGGACTTAGCATCTCAGCTTGTCAACAGGAAGACCCTTCAATGCCAAGGTATAAATATACTATATAGCCAACCATTCGAATCTTTAGCGTTGCTTGTTGAATCCATTTGTAAGTGATTGACCTTGGGTGGTGGTTTCATGTTAGCGGCCAACCTTCGGAATATTGGCCTCCGATCAATCCATTTCTGAGGCAGGCATTAGCAGCAGAAGAAACTGAGTGCAACAGTGCCACGTTCTTTGTTAAAGTGTATATGGAAGGCATTCCTATTGGGAGGAAACTCAACCTTTTAGCCCATGATAATTACTATGACTTGATAAGAACTCTTGACAACATGTTCAACACTACGATTCTGTGTTGAGTAACTTAAAATATCTCTCTCTCTTCTGTTGCTTATTTGTTGGATTAGTTGATTTCTGTGGATAAAATGTGTTATCGAGCTCAGCTGTTGTGCTTCAAACAGGGGCTGATATGGAAGGTGAACAAACTGATCGGTGTCACGTTTTAACTTATGAAGACAAAGAAGGGGATTGGCTAATGGTTGGTGACGTTCCCTGGGAGTAAGTATCTTCGCTCTAGTTCTTTGTTTCATGCCAACTGACAACTGAACAGTTCTTATCACTTATGGATCTTGTTCCTTTTCCAGGATGTTTCTATCCTCCGTGAGGAGATTGAAGATCACCGCAGTGACAAGTGACTGATTTTGGCTCAGGATAATCCACTATGGAATGGTTTTTGTTTTTGATATACTAGCAGTTCACTATGTTGAGAATCACAGATGTACATTCCTTGTTGACTGTTGCCTGCAAATATTTCTTACAATGACTATCGGAAAATCTTATTCTGTCTTGGTAAAACAATAGTACTAGATCTAACCACTTAAGCAAAATCTACAGAAGATTGATTTAATCAGTTCCCAGTTTTGATATTGCAAGATCTGATGAAAAATAGATTGCTCAACATTCCATAATTTTCCTCATTCAGTTCCATTGGTGCCGCTAGTCAATCCTGCCTCTTGCAAGGTAGATGAAAGTTTCCGAACCGAGCCTAAACTGGATCCTGAAGCTCTAAGTATACACTTACAGGATGTTCTGTGTTAGAAACCAACTTAACAACATGAATATATCTCTGGAGGAAACCAAACCGGTCATCAGCTCTGGCGATCCGATTGGCAGCAATGTCGAGTTCTGTAGGGATTTGTCGTTCGACCATAACATTCTGGCAGGATGACACGAGTGGCAGCTCAGTCCTCAGTCATCCGAAACCAAAGAGCTGCTTTGAATGCAATCAAATGAGTCGTCGGCTACTATTTCTACGTTCCTCAAGCCATTGAACCCCAAAGCCTTTCTTGCTGATCCATAATTGTAGTTACTGTCAAAGACCATGAAAATTTCTGATAAAATGTCAAAACAGAAGGTATGATTCAGGTTGGAAATGGAAGACATTACCATAAAAGTTGAAGGGATCCTCTTCCTTTGTGGGATTTACCAGGATAACAGGCCACTGGGTGTTGGTTGAATCACAGTAATCACCCTGTGGAGTCACTTCTTAATTAATTTGAAGCAGAACCCTCCAACAAGGATTTTCCCTTGAGCTTCCTTGACGTCACACAATCTTTCGTTATAATAGCTGAGATAAGATTAGGGATGGTCTTAGGCCCTTAGGTCGAACCTCGTCAGGAATCGAAAGAAAGTTCGTGGGTGTTGGTTTGAATCACAATAATCACGATGTGTCCTCGCTTCTTCTTAGTTTGAGGCACATCTCTCCGCCGAGTCTTTGCTCGAGGTTCGCTGATATCACACAATTTTATATTACAGTAGTTACGATGAAATTAAAGATGGCAAAAGACCAGGTTAGGCCCGTCCCACCTAAGATCTGGGCTCGATCTCAAAAAAGATTCAACAAGCTCAAATTCTGAGTCCAAACTTAGTCAAGTATGAAAGCGCAAGCTTATGCCTGCGTTTTTGATATGTCAAGCTTATCCAAAAAGTCCAATCCTGTTTATTAAAGTGAATTTGAGCTTCTTCTTTTATTTAAGTTCAATCCAAGGGTAAAGTCCGAGCACTAAACTTAAGTTGAATTGAATTTGAACTAATTCAAGATCTAACCTTATTATCATCATAGATGAGATTGCGGAACAAGTTCTCAAGCTTTCAAAATTAATTTTAATTCATGAAACTTTTATACTAATCGTAGAATGAGGTTGAATTCAAAGAAAACTAAAAATTAATTTTTAATTTCAATCGATAAAACAAAATGTGAATTTATGATTAATTAATTAATTAATTAAGTTTAACAAGGATTTAAAATAAGTCAACAATTTAAATTAAATGGTACTTAACTTTGATTCAAGGAAGGATCTCATCAAATTATAACTATGATCATTCGTCTAAAAAGAATAATTTTCACAATTTAAACAATTAGTTAAAAACTATTAAGGATGGCAATGGGTTGGGCCGAGTTCGAGTCGCTCCTGTTCCAGACTGGTCCAATCTATGGGTTAGCCGACCTGTGGCCAGGCTCGACTATAGGCTGACAAACCTTTAGCCCAGTCCCCAACTCAACGGGCCACGGACAGGTCAGCTCGGCCTAGCCCGACTTTATTTTTAAAAAAATTTAAAAAAAGACATCATTTTGTACCTTCCCATCTAGCTATGGGTTAGGGCCGAGCTTATGCCAACTTGAGTCATAGTCAGACTGGGCGGGCCGAGTCACATTTGTCATCCCTAGAAACTGTTAAGATAGTCATAATAAGTCTTAATTTTTCTTAAATTAATTGGTTCAAACTTAGCATTCAAACTAAAACTTACCATAAATTACATTTTAAAAAAATAAACCCTATTTTAAATAATTGAAATGACTATAACAACTCAATTTAGTTTTCTTATTTCTCATAAGTTAAATATGCAAATTTATAAATAACTTATTTGCTATTTATAACAATCGTTTATGACAATTACGGATCACTGAATTCATGGATAGCTATAAAATAAATAACATCAAATTAATTTATCAAATCAATCAATATTGATTGGTTATTAAATAAAAGAACACAAAATAAGAATTAATTGAATTAAAATAAAATATAGGTTCAAAACAAAGTCTCATAAGGTTACAATTAGAGTTTTGAATCTCCTTGAATTAGAACATTTCGATTTAGCCACTCATGGCTTTAGTTTCATCATAAAAATAGAAGAAAAAAGAAGAGAAAACAAAAGAAAGATAAAAGGGAATTACAAAGAGAGTGTATGTAATGTTTTCTTCTTCTTTTCCTACCCAAAGTTAACTTCTTTCAATATTCCAAAGATTTTCTTCTAAACAAATCCAATTTCCTACATAATAAGGCTAGGAATAAGTGTCCAGATTGAATTGAAACTCTTGTAGTGAATTTAGCTTTAAGCGTGTCTACTTTATCTATTGTAGCAATTTGCTATCTTTTTCCTTCATCGCTTTAACAACTTGAATTTGATTTAATCTCTACTTGTCATCTCCTAAATAAAATAAATATTAATTCTACTAATTAAGTACCAAGATCAATCCAAAACAAAAGAAATAGTTTTAATTAACATAATCAAATAATATCTTATCACTTTTTAACATGAATTGAAAAGTAAGTGAGTAATATGAGCACAAGCATAAAAATTAAAGGCCATTGCTAAAATTTGAAGGTGCGACCATAATAGGTAACTTGACATGGTTAAATATATTATCTTATTATCCAATAGAAAAGTTTTTTTTCTTAAAATATAAAGCGTTTATAAAATATTCACATATTTTGATTTTTTTAAGAAAAGGGAGAAGTAATTCTTATTAATTATTTAAATTTTTTCGTATGATAAATAAGTAAAATATTGTGAATATTTATGTACAATTCAACTTAAATATTCCAACATTTAAATTATATAACTCATTTGTCTTTAGTACTCTTAAAGAGACACATAAGTATGGTTGGATTTTTTTTAAAACAATAGTGATTCAATATTTCGTCATTCTTTTCTTCTTTTTAGTTATATTTTTTAGTGAATATTTGTTAGTGGATTTATTAATTATCTTATTTAATTGGAACATGTATCAGTCAACTTTTTTCTGTTGAAAGTGTCAATGTTAGTGGCACATATTTTACCCATTTTCTAGTTTTAGTTGTTGACTTTTAGTGTATTATATTTAGTTGTAAGCTTATAAATTTAGGCTCTTATTTCATCATTTTCTACAATTGTATTCACCTGTTGTTTTTGACATTGAAAAGTTGCCTTCTTTACATCCCAAAAAAATCTTGGCGTAAGAGCTTTTGAGTGTGAGAAAAGTACATGCAACCCTTTCCCACTAAAAATTATAGGTAAGGTCATATACTAAGCAAAAAGAAAATGGGAGAAAAAGAATTTCACCATGGTAATTAAAGGCGCCAATATTTTTTCTTAAACCTTAATTCTAAACTTTAAAGGGGAGAATTATCACTTTTGAGAGTGTAAAAATATAAACTCTGTTCAATTCTCAAAAATTGTAGGACTTAGTGGAGAATGGTTTTAAAGACATAAATCCATACTAGCTTAACTAACTACTGTGAGAGACTCACAAGAGATTTAGTAAGGCTTGCTTCTCGTCCAATAAGCACTTGACAAGAAGATATTCCCTCAAATTTCAGCAGCTTCTACTTCCAATCAGGCATGGGAGATTTTGAAGTAAGATTATATGGGTGATAAAAAGGTAATTATTGTAAAAGTGCAAATTCTTCACTATAATTTTGAGACATTAGCTATGAAAAAGAATGAAACTATGCAAGTTTCATTATCTAGAGTGTCTGGTCTTTTTTAATCACATAAAGTCTTATGATAAGGATATTAGCATTGAGATTGTTGTGAGTGAAGTCTTGAGAAGTTTAACTTTAAATTTAACGTCTAATTACCGCCACTAAAGAGTATAAGGACCTATTTGTTTACATTTTTACATTTAGTTTGAAGAAAACAAAGATGTTTTTATATTTTTAATTTAAATAATAGTTCAAGACGGGTTAAGTTGGGCTCGGGTTCGAGCTCGTGCTGGGCTACCTCAGGCTAGATCAAGCCTCAAGTTTGGCCTAAGTCCGGGCCCCAGTAGCAGCGATTGGCCCTACCTGAGCCTGGCTCAACCACCTGGGCCCCAGTAGAAACGATTGGCCCTACCTGAGCTGGCTCAACTCATTACCATCGCTAATTGCAGGTGCTCTAATCATAAGTTTAAAGTAAAGTCAATATGTAAAGAAGACAACAAGTAGATGAAGGTTGAAAGGAAAGGTATTGTTGCCATTAAAACCACATAGGGTAAATTTAAACTCCTTTATAATGTGCAATACATTCCTAATTTAGCTCATAATTTGTTAAGTGTTGAGCAATTGATAAATTATAGATATTCAATTAGGTTTGATGATGACCGTTGTCTAATTCAAGGTAAGAAATATTATTAGTCATTTGATAGTCTAATGACTCAAAACAAAATATTTTCACTAAAAGTTGTAACTGTAGAAAACTATGCTTTGTTTGCTAAAGTTAATAAAGAAAAAAAATTAACACATGCTATGAGCATTAGAATGTAAAAGGGCTAAAATTGTTATGTTGGAAAAATATGGTTGTTGGGTTGCATAAAATTGATGCACTTAATTTATGTGAAGGGTGTGTTTATGGAAGCAAGTAAAACTTCATTTCCTGTAGCCAAGTCTTAAAGAGCTTTTATTTGTCCTGAAATAGTGCATACTGATGTTTGTAATCCAATGAATGTTGAGGCTTGGGTGGTGATTGATATTTTTATCATTTAATGAAGATTATAGTTGTATGAGTGAGATGTATTTTCTAAAAAGACCAAACAATTTTTGAAATTTTTAAAAAATTTAAGGCACAAGTAGAGAAGATTGGCAATTATGTAAAGGTTCTTCATTCGAATAGAGGTGTGATTTCACCTCTAATGAATCTAATAGCTTTTTTATCACAATAAAATTCACAAAAAGCTTACTACACCATACACTCCATAGAAAAGAGTGGTAGAATGCATAAATCAAATATTAATGAAAATGGCTAGGAGCATGATGATAGCAAGTGGTCTTCCTAAGTGATTTGGGCATAATTGGTAGTAACTACAATATATCTTCTTAATATCTACCTTACAAAGGCCATTTTGAATTGGATTGTATACGAAGCTTGGCAAGTAGAAAGTCATACATAAGTCATTTTAAAGTTTTGATTGTATACCCTTTTCTTTGATTACTTCCCTTTCTAACCCCAAGCTTGATATAAAAAAAATGTATTTTTGTTAGCTATTATCCTCAATCTAAAGCATATAGGTTGTATAACCCAGTAAGTGGCAAGGTCATTGTAAGTAAGGATACTTGGAACAACAATAACACAACTTCTCCAATAACTTCTCAAGCTTTAGAATATGTAGCATATACTCTAGTAATATGACCTTTTGAACGAGGAACTCAGAATGTTAATTTTGGTGGCAGTATCAATTCTTCAACTCATGACAACAACAATTCATTATCTCCAGCAAGCTCATCTCCAAAAAGCTTCAATTTTGAAACACCTTTATGGAAATTCAAATCCCTACGTGATATATATGTCTTATGCAATTTTGCCTTATATGCTTTTGAGTCACTTTGTCATGAGGATGTTGTAGATAGTCAGGTATGTCAGGAGGCCATCAATGAGGAGATGATTGCTATACACAAAAATCAAACTTGGGCGTTAGTTAATCTTCTGAAAGGAATAAATGTTATAAGGCTTAAGTGGGTATGTCGTACAAAGTATCATATTAATGATACCGTTCAAAATCGTAAAATTATTTAGTTGCTAAGGAGTACTCACAACAATAAGGTGTTGAATTTGATCAAATATTTTCACCAATGGCTGGTATACCAGTTTGATGTTAAATATGCTTTTTTAATGGCAAGTTAAATGAAGAGGTGTATGTTTCTCAGCCTGAAGGTTTTACTAGTTGTGATAACAACAGTGTTTAATGAAGGCTTGGAACACTCTCAAATAAGCCTCACAAGCTTGATACAACAAGATTGATTCATATTTTCTAGAAAATGGATTTGGAAAGAGCAAAAATAAATTGATTTTTTATGTGAAAAAACATGGTAAAACTATGGTAGCATGTCTTTATGTTGATGACATGATATATACATAGGGTCTTGTGAGTCTATTGTTACTGAATTTATATCTTCCATGTTGAAAAATTTTGAGAAGTCATACTTGGATTTATTGCATTATTTTCTTGGGCTTCAAGTGAACCAATGTGCTAAAAGAAATTTTATTTTCCAACATAAATATGCTACTGATTTGTTGAAGAGGTTTATTATGTTGAACTATGAAACAATCCTTACTGTTATAAATGTGAATGAGTCACTAATAATCAATGATGGTACTAGTTTGACTAGTGTGTAGTACTTTAGGAATATGGTTGGAGGTTTGATCTACTTGTCTCACACAAGATCAAGAATTGCATTCTCTATCAGTATAGTTTCAAGATTCATACATAACCCATATATGAAGCATCTCACCATTGAGCCACAATGGTGAGAGGCGTGTTCTTAGAAACAACAAAACTTTGAGGGGTCGTAAGTTCGATTCTCAGAGAGGACAATACCAATTTGTGTTGGATGCCGCGGTATAACCCGCAAACACACGCCGGGGTATAACCCCCAAACACCTACGGGTGGGGTGTAGGGTCCAACAATTCAACATTTAATTGAGTACACTTTTCCCCATTCACATACAATCAGTAAGCACTTCCAATACATTCCTGAATATCAAGCTCCTCAGACCAATAATGTCCAGAATATCACAACTATATAAGTAGAAATTCAGTAACTGAAATTTAAACAAAAACAATTCAATTGTAGTGAGGATCATCTAGGTCAACTCACAGTAAGCTCCAGATAGCTATTGACTAGATTAGCCGGCAATGCCTAGATAATGTTAGTCAATTTGTGCTTCTATATCATGCAATACACATATATTTACACATAACCAGTTTGATCAATCAACTAAATACTCAATCATATACATATATATATGTTATGTTCAATGCATGCTCAATTGACTATCCTGGGTATAAAACCTTCTTCACAATTCATGCCCATTCATTCATCATAACTTGTGTATAACTTGTTTGTAGTAAGGTTATGCCTTAAATAAAGTACTCCCAATTCATCATTCAAACATTCATCACTCCTTTTCTAACATTATACATTCACACAATTCCCAAATTCTCATACATTCATATCTAATTTATTACTTATATCCTTTGAATCACATTTGCATTCATAATAATGTCTTTTTACCATTAACAACTTATACTTCCCAAATTCATATACATTGGTATCAAACAATCCATTTCTTAATTTATAACCTCAATTAACAACTTAAAATTATCAAACACTTAATCAATTAATCAAGCAACTTTCTAGGTTCATTTTACACGTTAATTAAGTCCAATTACACCACTGTAAAGTTCCTTAACCTTATATAGTTCAACACTTACACTAAACCAATATTTTCTCCCTCCAAAGCAATTCCCACGACTGTAGGAAGGAGCCTTATAATTCCCATGATCGTGGGATGAGTGCATCGAAGGTTCACTCACCTTTGGCCTTTAATTGGTTTCCAATTTTAACTCCTTCATGCTCCTTCCAACTTACCTTCACCAAAGTCCATCAATTTCACTTCAATTCCATTTTATTCAGGCTTCAATCCCTTATCAAATTCATGTCCAAATCTAATTCAAAAATAATTCATTAGGCAACTCACAAATCATGATCTTCCATACACTAAAACCAAAACAAAATATGTCATTCATTTGATCATACATGTAGTCCTAGTTCTTTCCTATTTCAAGATCACTATATTAGCACCTTTTTTTTAACATCAATTAACCTTCCTTGTACTTCAAATTTCAAATTAATTCATTCATTAAAAAAACTATAGCATACATTTCATATATCAAGAACACAACATAACATATCTAAGTTCTTCCATGAAATTTCTACACAACCTCATCATCAATATAACATGCAATCTATCCCCAATTCAAACAACATATACTTTCTACTATAACATGTTATAAAGAAAAATCTTTTACTTACTTATTTAGCTCCAATTCTAGCTCAATTCATCAGGTCAACTTTGCCTTATATGCATGGAAGATTCATCATATGTTCAAGGTAGCAATAGGATGATTTTCAGCTAGGATAAGAGACAACAATAATATGATTGTTTAACTATCTTGAAAAGGGTAAAAGTTTGCATTATTGATGTAGCAATTGGACACAAACGTAGCAAAACACAGGGATGTAAAGGTTGAGAGGATTTCGGCAGTGTATGAGAAGAAGAAAGATGAAGAATGAACATAACTGGGATTACTCCTGTATGAGCTTAACACTTTAGGTGCTAGGTGTCACCAAATTAATTTGACATATGTCCATAGGCAAGTTCTCCATTTATCATGTATATATGTTGTCATATGTCACTTAATTACTTAGTCCATTTGTCACTCCATGATCAATGCCATTTGTCAATTAATTAGCTATGTCAAATGTCACTCATTCATCTATGCCAAATATCACTTATTCATACGCTTAATCATCATAATTTTTCAAGTATCTATTTGTTTTACTACTTGGCATTTTTCCTAGACCAAATGTACATTTAAATTCATCAATTTTCCAATTGTACCAAATTAATTCCAAATTTACTACTTGCAATCAATCAAACCAAAATGCCAAGCATAAACAATACACAATTCAAATCATAATTATTTTAAACTTTTCATACCTGGAATAAGTCAATTGAGTGCATATACAATTGGATCAAAGAATCAGTAATTTTATTGATTGTGTATCTTTTAAGGTATACAGGCTCCTATTATATAGAGATAATTACACACGGTGTATCCCTGTAAATTAGGGGATAATTATGGAGGATATCCCTGATATCCCTAATTTACAGGGATCTATACAATTTTATCTATATCTCTAACAAGTTTTAGGAGGGATACTCTTGTGCCAAATGATTTGATGTCATTCCACTATCGATTTCTTCATCCGAAGGAGGTCTCTCACAATGTGATATGAAAGATGTTGAGTAGATCCATTGTGCCCAAAAAAATGTACCTTGCTTAAGAGAATGGGGAGAGTAATGGAGTTGCAAGTGGCGAAGAGTGTTAAGGAAGTTCCGTTTATTGTCAATGATAAAGGTATCAAGTTTAGTGTGGAGAGGGAAGATGGTAGAGTTGCTACCCAAGTTTGGAGAATTGATGAGAGTATTCTGACCTGACCAGTTATCATACCACAATGATATCAGTTTCCCTTTATCAACATATTAAGAAATATCATCTTTAACTAAATTTGCCAAATGCAACAGTTGATTAAGAAAGAAAGAGTTCGAAGGATTCTTTCTTACTTCCCATATGCTCTCAAGTAGGGGTGGAGCCATCTGATCCAGATCAAATTCTTGTCTTCAAAATCTACCAAAGCCTTTTCAGAATGATTGTTTAATTGTGAGTTTAACAGAGGAAATGCTCAAGCCCCCTTCTGCTTTAGAATAGCAGATATCAAACCATTGACACCACTGGGCCTCCAAGATTTATAAAGAATTATATATATATATATATCAAAATCTTTGATAATTGAACAAGACTCTCTCTTGAAGTGTGTCGCGGCACCACCGTCAATGTAATTTGTGAAAAATTGTATGAAGAGGGGTGTTCCAAAATTTTTCTTCCACATGGAGGTGATTAGACATTAACCTCACAAGGTTTTGAACAAATTTCAAGGACAGACCATTACCAATAGCGACATGGAGAGCAGTCATGAGCTTTTCAGTGACATCGACAGTTATTGAATTGGGATCTTCCTTAAAAAAGTTAGAAACGATGGTCCAATCACCTTCAACGGTAGCTTTGTACAGTGGCAAGTAACGATCGACACGAGAAGGTAAGGCAAGGCTAACATGTCCGACCGTTTTTTTGACTTTTTGTTCTTCCGTCACGTCTGCATTTTATATCGACAAGTTTTATAATATTTATTCTACGACAGGATTTAGGGATGTTTCAGCGAATGCATATATGACCGTTTGATCAATAATTTAACTAAGTTGTTGTAAATATTGACAATGATCTTGTTATGAAAAGATTTCAATCTGTGAAAAGTAGGCGAGGATCATTGTAATTTTAATTATTTTATATTCTTAATAAAACTTTATTTTTTATTTAGTTTTGATATGAAAATTTTTGTGAAATCTATATTTTATTTGGGCCCTCCTATTTTAAATTCCTGGCTTCGTCACTGTATCAAGCCATTTAATTTTTGCACAGCCTTTGCTCCATCTGAAGAGTTCCACAAGATATTCTTGAAAATTCTCTATGGATTTGATGACACCTTTGGATAGAAATAAATGAGAGCTCCAATAGATGTGTAGAGATTTAAGCACTAAATTAATAAGTTGAATTTTTTCCTAGAAAAGATAGAAATATGTTCGTTCAAGAATGGATTCTGTGAAGAAATTTATCTATAAAAGGTGAGCATTCGATGAAAGTGAGTCTTTTTGTGGAGATAGGCAAACCCAGATATAAGATAGGCGGTGAGTTCTCCTTCATACCTGTGAGATAAGCTATATGTGAGGCCATATTTGAAGCACCTTTAGAGAGAATAAAGTGACTTTTGTTAAGATTGAGCTGTAATCTAGAAACGGATTGAAACTTTTGGAGAGCTTTCATATAGCTGTTGATCGACTCTAAATTAACCCTACAAAAAAGAAGTAGGTAGTCAGCAAAGAACAAGTTAGTAAGCCTCAAGCTTGTTTGTTGACTTAGAGCATCTTAAATTACAACAACAGATTTTATGATTTTATAAATTGGTTTGAAAATTCCCAGTATTAATGAATCACTTAATCCAATAATAGAACAAGCAAACACTTGAAAAAATCATTATTCATGGTTAATTTCACAAACCAATTATTTTAAGTTAGTTCACATTATAGTCGAATTGGAAAATCTTATAAAAACTTTGTGACAACATTCTTGTTGAGAATGAGACGTATCTTTTTATTTATTATTGTTTTCTTAATAACTTTTTCCTGTCAGAATTACGTAACATTATTTAATGTGTGCCTTAGCTCATGACTTTCCATCTAATATAATATGAAAATTGTACTTGCATATAAAATAGTGAGAATATTCATATTGCAACATGTTGTGCAA
>JANZLH020000160.1:676585-689970 GCA_026770325.2 Erythroxylum fimbriatum | reverse complement strand
TCGATTCCCAAAGAGGACAATACTGATTAAGGTTGGATGTCGCGGTATAACCCGCAAACACACGCTGAGATATCACCCCCAAATACCTGCGGGTGGGGTGTGGGTTCCAACATTAAAAGGCGTCTCAATGGTAAGAGGCGTGTTCTTAGAAATAACAAAACTTTGAGGGGTCGCGAGTTCGATTCCCAGAGAGGACAATACCAATTTGTGTTGGATGCCGCGGTATAACCCTCAAACACACGCCGGGGTATAACCCCCAAACACCAACGGGTGGGGTGTGGGGTCCAACATTGTTAGCTGATTTTGGCTATAATCAAGAAGGCACAACTCAAATATTATGTGATAATCGGATAATGATCACTATGACCAGGAATTTAGCTTATCACAGTAGAACCAATTCAAGGTCATCCCTAACATTTTATAGGCTGGGGATAAAGTAAAAAAAAAAAGGACCCTAATGAATTATCAATATATAAATATGTAAATTTTAAAAGTAAATTTTTATTATTAAAATTTAATATCCATACATAAGTGACTCAATTCTTAAGTCCACATATTTAATAAAATACTTAATGGTCATAACAACAACTGACAACATATTATAAATGTCAACAATAATAAAATCACAAAAAATAGTAACAACAATAACAAAATAGCAGTAGCAGTAGTAATAACCGAGCAACATTATCAAATTGCAAAACACCAAGATAATTGCACTAATAAGCACACAGATGATCATGAAAATAATTTCTCTGGACATTTCTAGATGTAAAATATTTAATAATAGTATCATAATTAATATTGTCCAATATATATCCTTCTCGATAGATAAAATAGCTAGATCATTCAATCTTTTTTGTGACATTAATGACCTCAAGTATGTTTTCAATAATTTTAACTTTGCAAATTTTTGTTTAACTAATACTATAGTCATATGTAGTCAACAAAATTTGATAAGCAATTTAAACATTTGGATAAAAATCTACAACTTTAATAAATTGAAGAATTTCAACAAATGATATTAACTTACTTGACAAATTCATTTGTAACACTCTTAATTAAAAAAAGATCATCTAAATCTACATCTGACACACTATCATGAGAAAAAGTAGTTGTAAAATTAGTATAAAATTATCTTAGTTTATTATCATCCAACAACTTCAACTTCTTTAAATCAAATAAGAATCTAAAAATACTTTCAAATGTCATTAATTGTTCAAATTTATTCAATTCAACAAAACAATTGTCATATCCACAATAACTAAAAGTGCTAAAAGAGAGATGGGTCATTATATATGGCGGATAAAGATATGATATGCCAATGAATATTCACTTTTTTCAAAGAAAATATCAAATATTACAAACATACCACAATAATTATCTTTTTTTCAAAATTTTAGTATATACTTTTAGATAAATATCAATTCATTCTAATCTAATTACTTATAGGGCTCAATACAACTTAGTTCATCTTAGATGGGATCTTATCTTACTCATTTAAAAGATTAAAATTTTTAAAAAATTATACTCTCTAAAAATTATCAACCCCACATGAGGGGGCCGTAGACACTTTTTATTGAAAGTTGAAGTTTAAACGAAAGTCAAAGATTGAAATTTCAATTGTATATTAGGATCAAATATTATTATATTAAAAGAGTATATCATTATTAATAAACATGTTAGCATGCATCTCAATTAATGGTTGGAACCGAACTCTTTTTTAGCTTTATTTAATAAAACTTGAAATTCAGAATAAGAAATTCAACCACAATTTTTTTTCAGTTTTTAGAAGGTAAAGTCTGAAGACCCCTTTTCATGAATATATTTATTAATTTTTAAATTTTCAACTCTTTTAATAAATATATTTATTAGTTTATTAATTTTTATCTTTTTTAAATAAATGAATTCCCTATGAATCTAGGCCCTAGACAAGTGCTCTTCTTGCCCTTACCTAGGCCAGCTCTAAACAAAGTATACAGACATATGTTATCATTTTATTCAAAATTCAGTAGTTGAAAGAAGGATCATATTGAAGTTTTGTTAAATGAACGAGAGCAAGTTGTGGACATTCTTCCAAAATCAATATGTCAAGTACCAAGCATGAGTACTTTAGGATGAAGATGGGAGTTACGAATTTTGAAATAAAGGGGAGTGTTGAACAGCAGTAATTAAAAAAAATTAGCATTGTGTTTATACTTTTTAGATCCATTCTTTTGTAACCATTTGCTAATGGTTTTATTAATTATCTTATTTAATTAGCATGTATTTAATTATTCACCTGCTGTCACGTTAAAAAGCTGTCTTCTAACCCTTTTTTTTGTGTTGTAATTATTGTTTTTTACTTCCCAACATTTTTTAAATGCAAAGAATAACATATTGAATAAATTGCTTTCTTAATTTTGTTATAATTAAAATTTCGCGATTAATTTAAGAGAAAAAGTTAAATAAAATAATAATAATAATAAAATCATCTTTTTTCTTATTAGAAAAAATAAAATGTTGCATGATTAAAAAAGACATACTCCATCTTTAAAATTGACTTAAATGAGTCCCAACCCATTACGCCTGCCTAATATACCTCCCAAGAATTTGTTATGCATAGCAAAGAAATGCTCACTCATGCTCGAGCTTTAACATTACCATGGTCGAACTCGAACACAACAATATGTGCTGTGCTTTATATCACTATTTGGATCTGACTAGACGATTACCGTCAGTGGGACTTTAAATGCCATACTTTTCGATCATGTCCCATTCTTCAACTCCTTGACTACCTCCAAAAACCTAACCCACCTGTCTCTGTTCAGTCCCTTAATGTGACCATCCATTTCCTTTTCCAGCACCAAACCCCTTGTACTTAAGCTACCTTCTCCTTGAATTCCATGCAATTCCATACCCAGAGTAGAAGTCACTCGGTTAATTTAGTATAGCTCCTTTCTGGAAACAAAAATGTTTATTTTCTCTTTGTTTTCTTTTCAAAATCAATTACTCTTAATTGCAAATTAGAAATTCGCTACAAATTTTACGATTTTGATAATGTCTCTAGTCAATTGAATGCAATAAATACACTTTCAATTATCAACTATTGGATGGTCCAAGCGTCCTGCAACAACGATAAGTTGATCAAGTGGACAATCAATGAAGTGGGGAAGGTCATTTATTATAAGTTGATTATCTAACTCGTTAATTATCTCCTTCTCCTTGTCATTTATTATAAGAAAAGGAAGTCCTTGAACTAGTTAGATAATTAACGAGTTAATAGGAAGGAGAAGTCCTTGATCTTCTTATAATAAATGACTCCCCCCACTTAGTAATAGGCAGGAGAAGGAGGTGCTTTTCCTTTTCTTGTTGCAGATCTTCTTATAAACTTCAAGGGGTGTGATTCGATGGTTGATAGCGAGGCTTGATTTCGGATAGGTCTCAGGTTCGATTCCCTGCTAGCCCCTCTTGTAAGTAGGGTGTTCAAAAAAAAAAAAGGAAGGAGAAGTCTAACTACTAGTTACTTAATAAGAAGTCTGAATATATTGAACACTAATTACTCACTTTTTATTTTCTGTTTTTTTGGGGATAAAATGATGTCTTTTTTTAAAATAAAGAAACTAGGTAAATATTATAATTTTCATAACTTTAAGTTGTGTGCATGAGTTCCTTATATTTTCGTCAATATATATGTAAAATACTACTCTTTTAAAACAAATTAAAAATCTTAAAACAAATTTCCTCCGTGTAATTCAATATAAACACGAAATGCGTTTACAATCTACATCCAGGGACGGAGCTATACTATTGGGGCAAGTGGGGGCACTTGCTCTCACTGTCTCTAAAAAATTTCACATGAAAAAATATTATTTTAAGTTTTGATCTTATAGAAAAATAAAATTTTGCTCCAACTAAAATTTTGCCCTTATTAAAAATAAAAATATGCTCCAATTAAAATTTTGCCCCTCACTAAAAAAAATTCTGGATCCGTCGTGTCTACATCTAAGGAGGACAATAAATTCCAATTTTTCAAATATTTTTAAATCTTTTAATATCTGAAAATTTAAATACTTAATTAAATCCATCTAAAAGTTGGATAATGGGATTAATTTTTTTAAAAAAATTTAACACTTTTTAATTGGTTATATTAATAATCAATTAAAACCTTACTGCAGTAGTCAACGCCTTCCTTAAAAATTTGATTAGAATATTTGTTATGGTTACAATTCAATTCAGTGACCACAAAGTCTACCAACTTAAAAATGAGAACACCACTTGATATCTTCTCCACTCCACATCACTATCTTTCTCCTTCAGGAGCTACCTAGGTCGATCCTTTTTCAAAGTTCTAATTAGGAGGCAAGAAGGGGCTGGCCCAAGATTTGATCAAAACACACCCTCTTGTAAGCTTTGGCCCCACGACGTTATAGGCATTGAAATTGTCTTTCTGTATACATTAGACGTACTATCGAGAGCGACAGCAAAGCTAAACTGGAACGAAAAGGAAAAGCACCTCCTTCTCCTTGTCAGTTTCCATCGCCATGGATGAGTTTAACAAGGAACCATCCATATGCCAAACCTAACTTTTTTGTTTTACTTCCCGTCTCTTTCATTATTACAAACTTCTAAATCTCAGTGTTCAGGTCAATTCACGTTACCTAGAAACTCGGGATTCAATTTTAATTGTAAGTTACAAGAATTAAAAAAAAGGAAGAAGAGAGGTTTAAACTTTAAACTATAACAATGAACGTGCATTTTGGGCCAAAGTTCAAAGAAAAACAACGTCATGCAAACGTAGGTTGACTAAGGTTTTGAGGCAGGCTAAGCCAAGGTTTTCGTGTAACTGATTAACGTGAGCCGTGAAAACTTTTAGGGTTGGCAACTAGGGTTTTAGGGATCGGCGTCAATGGGAGTAGCAGCAGGATTTGGACTTGGGTTAAAGTTGGAGGACTGAGTGTCTAGACGAAGGTGGTTGCCCCCAGTTGTTGGGTGACTTGTAGATGTGGGTTATTTTTAAGCATTACAGAGCAATGACTTTGAATTCCAAGCTTAAAAGGGCGCCGATTTCTTTTTGTTGCCACTCCATTTTTATCCCTTTCATCTGTCTGTATTAGTTGACTTAATAATGGCTAACCTCGTTGCATGTGATCTTCCCTTTATACCATCAACGATGCATTACGCGTCTAGCAGCTTTTATCAAGTCCTGTAATGAGCTATATATGAACGGAAAAATGTTTGGTTTCCAGTAAAGAAGGCATCTAAATCAAAATTCAAGTTATAGATTATGATACGCTACTGACGCAAATATACCGCAACTTCATCGTCACAATTCATTGATTTTACATTGAATTTTGAATTTGATTAAATGTGAAGTATGAAGAGATCATCACGTAGTGCCTAGCCGCTTACATGTAGGACCTATTTATTGACTTCTTACAAGTTTTATTTATGTGTTCCAATACCAACTCACTAATCCCGTTGTTAGCACTAGAAAACAAATTAAAAGAGTGGAGGAGAATATGGATAGCATATTTTCTTGGATGCTAGTATCTATTAACTACTATTACATCACCTGTTTTCATATTGAACATCGATCCATTTTTCACTCATCTCATTTCTCACGCTGAAGAAGGGTTGATGCTGGGAAATTTTTAGATGTAAAATTTGGCAGAGGCATTATTGTTTAACTAATTGTTATAAAAAAAACTTAATTACATGCATAAATTAAAAGATGGATAGTTTGTAAAAGTTAATTTGTTAGATATAACTTCTAAAACATTAATCTTCCTTATATAATGGGAATCAAGAAGAGTGAACAACCTCAAGATGTATCGACAAGATCCTCTGCCCAATATTATAAATAAACGCGGAACCCACATAAATGAATAGCTGAGATTCATGGAATATAATAAAACACCATAATATTGAACAGAAGATCCGAACTCCAAGATGTGACCCTCTTCGATACAAAGAATGACTTTTTGTTACATATAATTGAGAAAACTATCTAGTGTGAACACTTGGATTAATTTGGAATGAAGGGATCTTTTTCTCTGCCTTCTTTCTTCAAATCTATGGACAAAAGCAATAGAAAATGGAGCTACGTACATCATGTAATATTAAATCAGGTATCATTGACTTGTAGATATCCTTCACATGGAAAATAAAGATACCGATCGACTTTGTTTTTTTTAGTGTAGACGGAGGTAGAGACAATTAGATGACCATTCTCAATATCCTTAAATATCAAGCCCCGCGAGAGGCGTTCCAGCTGTGGGCGGTTAGTATCAAACTGGGCATCTTCCAGGATTGACTCGTCTTTTTCCACATCTTGACCCGTTAAACTGAGATTTTTCGGAATATAATATGCAGCTGATCGTCGTGTATGGACTACGGGCAATTAATGTATGAAGGTGACCGTCTTATCTTATCCCTTCATTTCTAGGTGAAAGGTGGTCTTTTAATGTTTCGAAAACTTAAATTATTTTAAGTTGAATAATTAAGTTAATTTTCGTGTGTGAAATAAATAAATATCGATGCACCTAGATTTCAATGATTTTATATATCTATAAAAATTAAAAAATTATTTAAGTGACTTTAACAATTGATAAAATAATGACCAATGCAAGTTCAATTAAAAACTCTAAATTAATATATAGTTAAAAATTACTATTGATTAATTTTGTTAAATTAGTTCAAAAGATGAATATTTATCAATAAAAATGCAAGTTGAATATCTTACCATAAATTAAATCTCTACCTACCGATTGAATCATCTAATTTTTCAAACATAGAAATTAAGTTTGAGATTTGATAAAAATTAAGCTTTTCCACGTTTCACTATCTTTCTAGTCAATATTGACGTGGTGATTGATTACTAATTAGTTAAGTAGAAAGTAGGCTAGGGACAACAAAAGGCGGGTTGCTAACTTCCTTAATATTACTTAGTGATTGCTTTGACACTAACGCAACTCTGTTTGACTAGTTAATTAAGCTCCAATCTTTCTAAAGCTGAAATAAGGCAGAGGGTAGTTTTGCAAGCTAAGCCGGGGTCGGGGAGATTTTAATTTGGAAATGGATGGTTATTAGAATCCTGACCAATTTGGCAGATAAGCCAAAAAAGTATGAATGTCTTGAAGTTAACATATTGTTTTTTTTGGAACTATATTGTGCTGGATGATCTGATGACCAATCCGTAAAGGGTTATCTGTTCAGAAATATTAATGAAGAGTTTGTTCCCCACAAGTTATCTATTAGAAACAGGAACAGGGTTTTTATCAAAGGTCCAATTTTCCCGCATGAATATGATCTTTGTTTAAGTTTGACGTAAATGTTAGAGCGAAGATTTTGACTGCTTTTGTTCTTTTCTGCAGATTTTTTTTATTTAAATTACTTGTAATTTACAATTTAATTAATTCTTAGCAACCAATCGTACTAAAATTAACAAATCTGAACTGTGTCAGAAGACCTTCTCTTAAGAACTAACATCAATGATATTTTCTAGACATTTCTAATAATTTTAATTATCATTTCTATTTTGATTTTTCTAATTTTCGAATTGGTATTAAATTAATTATTGCTTCTAGAGATTGGAGCCGAGTCGAACACTGAATGGGCTGAGTCAGAGGTGGCAAAGGAACGGTTTCTGACGTGGATATATCAGTCAAATGACGTATTTCTAGCTTATAGTGGTCAGTGAGGTTAGGTATCTCTCTTCCACGTGGGACCCACGCTTTTTATAACTACCGTCGGATAAAGCCATGCCGTCAACACGGTTGACCTCCAGACGACGCCCTCCTGCCCACGTGTACTTAATCTAAATCCGTCATCTTTAACGGAACCCTATCTTTAGTCCTTTTTCTCTTTAGGATCTCGGAAGGTGGATTTCAGATCTTTTATTTAAGCTAACTATTTTCGAAATCCAAATTTTCTGTCCAATATTACTCTATTTTATTGTATTTCATAAAATTTCAGTTATTTATTTTATGAAATTTACGCGATATTCATACGAAACTTATATAAATAAATAGTTCTAATTTATTAGACACAATAAAACACCGTAATATTAAACAGAAAATTTTAACTCATATTTTTTACTTATCATTTTCTATTAACGTGTCACTCTACACGACACATGACGCCATATATCCCCCGAACAAAGCGGCTGGTCCTCCCTCTCCAGCATTATTATAACTCTTTTTGGACCTCTCCCGCTTAAGCAAGTCTTTTCTACCACCAAATACAAAGATACACTCTTTCGTTGAAAAGCCTGTACAACCCCTACGCTATATACTCTCTCTTTCTCTCTGACTTCTGTTTCTGTCATGGAGAAACAAGGCCGTGAATTGGAATTCTTGCACTCCGGTGACTTTCTCCGGCGTAACTCAGCTGAGTCCGATCAAGTAAAGGACAACACCGTCGATCTAAGAAAGCCTATTCTCAAAGAAGTTGATTTCTTTTCATCAAGTGAGAGGACTGATAGGTTGACGCGTACTCAGGAGACCAAGAATGGATCATCAAGTACTCCAGTTCTTGACGTCGTAAACGTAAGGCTTCATCGGTTATGTAGACCCTTTTTGTTTCTCTTGATGTCGGATAACAAACCTGTGTTTATGCTCGGGTTGACTTTGTTGTTTCCTAGCAGACCGGACTTAATATTCACACCCCAAGCTCTGGGATTTCGAAAACAGCAAATGATGATAAACCCAAGACTGAGGTAAGTATCTCTCTCATATGTATGATCTAACTCATTTTCTCAGGTCAAAGCATTTATAGACTTCTGCATTCAGCTATGAGTGGTTATTTCTTTATTCCTTTTGTTATTCTAAGTTGGATTTTCAAGATTGGAGTTTTGATCGTCTTTTGGCAGCTAAGTATGCTACAAACTGAGTTGGACAAAGTGCGCAATGAGAATAAAAGGCTGAAAAGCATGTTGGATCAAGTTACAAAGAGTTATAAGGACCTTCAAGCTCAGTTACTCATGGCAATGCAAAAACAAGCACATGGGAATCGGGAAAAGCAGGTAAATTTGGTTCAGATATCAGTCAATTCTTAACTAGATTAGTTCCCAATTTATTTTTCATTTGTTGGATGAATCGCTTATTTACTATTTGAAGTTTCTTGAACAGAGACATAACCGAAGAAATCCATATTATCTTCTTTCATCTATAAAGAATAGGGTAACGTGCTTCACTAGAACAGAACTAGTAAACATGCTTTCTTGATCCGCTGTCACGTTTTTCAATATCTAAAGACAACCTTTTTCCAATTTTAGCTCTAAAACAACTGGAAGAAGAGAAAGTTCCAAAATTTATATCTTAAATAAATAATCTGATTTGAGAGCTATCCTCGCAATCATCCTTCGGAATGCGAGCAATATAATAGTCTTACGCCAGTTCTTTGTTAACCATTGAAACGATTGAGTTAACCTGAGCTTTGAGCACTGTATCTGAAGTTCGACGTGAGAATGGGATTCTCTCTTTGAGTTCTATCAATATAAGCCATAAAGAAAGCTAAAAGATATTAGTGTACTAACTTCCATTTGTTTTGAATGACTTCAATGATTGATACAGAGAGGTGATCTGAGTGGAATGTCAAGTTTCATAATGTCAACTCAACAGCTTATGGACCCACGGCCATCTGCCGCATTGGATGTGAGTGATCCTTCCATATCGGACGAGAAGACACAAGAAGTGTCCGCTTCTCCAACACATGCAGCAGATATCATGTCCCAAATTCCTGGAAAGCAACCTTCCATTGAGGACTGTCTCGATCAAACTTCTCACAGCTCGGGTTCCCCTAAAAGCCCTAAATTAGACCAAGGGAAGTCCGGGGAACAAGTCCCTGAGATTCCTCTCAGGAAGGCAAGAGTGTCCGTACGTGCACGATCAGAGGCTCCTATGGTAAGCATTTATCAACTGATAAATTACATACGAATCTACAGAATATATATGGGAAATGTTTGGATTTGCTGAAATTTAATGTTAACTTTTATTGTTCAGATCAGTGATGGATGTCAATGGAGGAAGTACGGACAAAAGATGGCAAAAGGTAACCCATGTCCTCGTGCCTACTATCGCTGCACCATGGCTGTTGGATGCCCAGTTCGTAAACAGGTAACTTTTGGAGACTTCCACCATTATATTAGCGTCCAGCCCTCCAGTCATAGTTGTGGTTTGATGGGGAACTGTCAGAGAAATTTTGGTGGTTGCTAACTTCACTTACCGTAGAAGTCAACGCAAAGCATAAGAAAAAATTGTCATTCCCTTCAAAAGTGAAGATCAGACCAATATGTTCCAACTAAATCTGTTCATTTCCTTTATGTTTTAGGTCCAAAGATGCGCAGAGGACAAGAGCATTCTCATTACAACATACGAAGGCAACCACAACCACCCTCTTCCACCGACAGCCACAGCAATGGCCAACACTACCTCAGCTGCAGCGGCAATGCTTCTCTCAGGTTCAACTACAAGCAAAGAATCTCTATCACCACACAGCAACTTCTTCTCTAATTCTTTGCCCAATGCGTCGACGATGGCCACTCTATCGGCGTCAGCACCATTCCCCACCATAACACTCGACTTAACTCAGAGCCCGAATTCAATGCCTTTCCTTCGAGTCCCACAATCACCGGCCACATTTCCTCTTCCTTTGCACGGATGCTCTCAATTTCTGGGCCATCCCATGTATGTCTCTCAAAAGCCACAGGCAATCTCAACAGTGCCATTAGGACAAAGGCATGCTTCTATCATGGAGACAATCACTGCAGCGATTGCTTCTGACCCAAAATTTAACGAAGCTTTAGCAGCAGCTATCTCTTCGATTATTGGTGCACCTAGAAGCAGCGATGGGGCCAACAACAATGGAGTATCTGCATTTGTTGGTTCTCCACAACTTCCTCAATCTTGCACCACTTTCTCCACAAACTAGTGTGACCACAGATGCTGTGTGGCTGTCCCCTTTAATAAGCTATTAACCTGCAAGTTTCTTCTCTAGAATTCACCTTTTCTTTTGACGTTTTTCCTAAAATTACTGTTGTGAGCTTCGCACATGCATGAGAGCGAACCATGCATGAAGGGTTATCCAAAACACTTTAAGGAACGAGAGCTCTTAGCTGATTCAAGCTTTGAGATGTGGGGAATCAGTAGATTCAGCCATTGCGCCGGTTGGTTTCTGAAGGATGCAAGTCAGGAAATGATTAATTTTGGCATGCTTTTAAGAAGAAACACAAATAGAGGGGGATGTATACAGGTATTATTTGTTATATGGAATTTCTTAATACTGTTGATAGCTGAAGATAATTGTTGTGGTTACCAGTGTGTATGGCGAGTTTAGGAAAGAACAAACAGGTGTTGTAAGAATCAGTGGGTCTACGAGAGGAGGAGAATGCTATGTATTTTGCTTGAACGACCGTATACTGCGATCCTTGTACATAAATAAAGCGAAATAATAAAAAAAACAGAAAATTTACTGTTAAGTGATAACTGTTGAAAAGTGATTCAAATATAGTGGAAGGTTAAATTAGTCTTTTTCTTTATAGTTGAATAAGTCATGTTTTAGTTTAGATAGAGTCCAGATCATGATTTAGTTTAGATAGAGTTTGGTACAAAGTGAGTATATGGTGTTAGTTTGTTGAGCATGTAGCCTATAAAAGGCACTGTTTCTACGTTGAATAAAGGATCTCTACAATGTCTTGTTTCGTTTTCTATTGTTCATGAGTTTCCTTATTTTATATTTGTTTTTTGTCCTTTGTTTCATAGCCAACAATAACTCTTGACAGAAACATAGGCGATCAAGGGCCGTCCAAGTTGAATGCACCTCGAGCACGAAGAACCAAGACACAGAGTGAATATGTAGGACAGATAGAAGATAATGACGAAAACAGTCACTCTAGAGTGATCGATGCATGCCATGGTATGGCTTGGAGTAAACTTGAGTTGAGTTCCTGCCGCTTCAGTAGTGCTGGGTTTGGAAGCCTTCAAAGCCTATTGTTTGATCATATGAAACCATTCCAAGGTTTTACTCCTTGCATTGTCGATGCAAATTCCAGTCAATTTTAATTATTTTATTTTAAATATCCATAAAGATATATGGAGAACTGTGAACATTGGTAAAGTGATTTCGTAATCACTTAAGAATAATGCTTCTGAATTACAGAAAGAAAAACAAATGGTATATCTACCATCAATATCTATTTATAAAAAACGACACCAACTATATACACAAAACGCAAAATAGTACACTACAGCAACTCTAGACGATATAACATAAGATGATGCAACATAAATCGATACAGCATAAGACGATACAACATAAATACAAGTTATTCTACAGCCCCCCTTAAGATGGAGCTTGGTGCCAATCACACAAGCTCAACTTGGACAACAAAAAAGAAAAAACTGGAGCAGACAAAGCTTTCGTAAACATATCGGCCAATTGAAGCTTCGAAGGAATATGTTGAGGAAGAACGAAGCCTTCTTTATACTTATCACGAACCAGATAACAATCAATCTCTAAATGCTTAGTCCTCTTATGAAAAATAGGATTAGCAGTAATATGAACAACAACCAAATTGTCACACCATAACGGAATAGGAAAGGAAATAGACACCCGAAAATTAGCAAGCAAATAAGAAATCCATTGCAACTCACAAATCGTAGTAGAGAGACTACGATATTCAGCCTCCGCAGAAGATTGAGAAATAGTGGATTGTTTCTTAGTCTTCCAAGAAATCATAGCATCACCCAAGAATGCACAAAAGCCTGTTAAGGATCGTCGACTAAAAGGACATGCAGCCCAATTTGCATTACAAAAAGCTTGTAAAGAACAAGAATTGTTATAAGGAAAGAATAAACCTGCAGATGGAGATTGCTTCAAATACTTGAGCATATGAATGACAGCCATCCAATGTTGCTTAGTAGGAGCCTGAACAAATTAACTCAATTGCTAAGTCGCATGAGTGATGTCAAGCCGGGTAAAACTAAGATAAAAGAGACGCCCAACTAACCTTCAATATCTATCTGGATTCTCCAATAAAGGAGAGCTAGCATCATCAAACCGACAGTGAGGAGATAAAGGAGTGGCTGCCCCTTTCGAACAAGTCAACCCTACATCTTTGAGAATATCTAATACATACTTTCGTTGATTCACATACAAGCCATTAGTTGACCTAGCAAATTCCAACCCAAGGAAATATTTGGCAGATCCCATATCTTTAATAGTAAATTGTTCATGTAAAAATTGTTTAACTTGATTACTACATGTCTCCGTCAGACCCATGATCAACACATCATCAACATACACGACAATAGCAATATAATCATTCCCATCGGATTTAATGAAGAGACAAGGATCATGAGCAGATTGCACAAAATTCTGCTTACAAAGAGAAACAGTAAGCTCATGAT
>JANZLH020000160.1:561829-577917 GCA_026770325.2 Erythroxylum fimbriatum | reverse complement strand
TTTCTTAAGTAATTATGCAATTGTTGACTCCTAATTCATGATTTTTGTGCTTAATTTGGTCCTTCATATTGAGTTTTTATAAGTTGCAAATTGTCAGTATTTTGTCATCATTTGATATTAATTCTGCATAACTTTTATTGGGACAATTGATACCCAACACCGTGACTTATTCTTTTGAAGAAAGAATCAACTATGGATAAAGTTTTCAGCTGGGTTATTTTGAGGAGATATATCCATAGGGAAGTCTTCGTTTGTCTCAAGTATTTTGTTATTTAATTTTCAGTTGATTAAATACTTGAGCTATTTTTATTTATTATTGTTTGTGTAAAAGTTGTTTAGAAAAATCCTCTGACGAGGTTAACACAAGTCAGTTGTGTTATTGGATGTGAAATTCTTTCACGGAAAATGAGGTTGAGGGATAGTGTCAAGGGTTGAGTGGTGTTGGCTCAGTAAAGCCTTAGGTGAATCTATTGTACTTTCGTAAAAGTATTAAGCTGGGTAAGGGCACCGCAGAAGTAGGCAAGGTATACCGAACTGCATTATCAAATTTCTGGTGTTTTTATTCTTTTTAATTTTGCTTGTTTTTATTTTATTGGTGGCAAAGAAGTTTGCGAAAAATTTGCGAAATAATTAAGCCGTTTGCTTTTTCACTTGTTTAATAGGTCTTCTCAAAACTAAAATAAAAGACCCTCTCTCCCTCTTTGGTTCTAAGTTTTTGGGTGCAAATTGGGAGATCATCTCCAACCACAATTTGCACTATAATGGCATAACTATCTGTCAATACAACAAGGAAATGATCAGATTTCAGCCTATGGAAAATACATATTAGTTTATTCATCTTTAATACCAGCTACGAGGTATGAGATCTATCTTTGAGTTGCCTCTTGTTTGTGCTTCAAATTTTGACTTTCAAAGAAATAAACTCTGAATGGACGTAGAAAATGTTTAACTCAGAATTTCTATCCCTTGGCTTGTGGTAGGAGATTATAATTGTTCTCTTAATTCGGTTGAAATAAAGGGAGGAAGGCAACTCAATCTTAAACTGAACAAAAAACTATCCAATTTTTTAACAAGGATAGGCTTAGTGGATCTTAAATCTACGGGAAGAATGTTTACCTAGACTAATAATCAACATGGTAACTTGCTTATAAGGAAGAAGTTGGATCGATCTCTAGCTAATTCACTTTGGTTGACATAGTTCCCCAACTCTTTTGTTCATTTTGGTGAAAATCTCTTATTTAATTATTCGTATATGTTGATCCAAAGGCTTATGGAATGTAGAACAATGGCAACCCCTTTTCTATTCTTCAATGGCTTAACATAGACTGATAGTTTCTTTGATCTAGTTGGCAGATATTGGATTATTGAATTTGATGGCTTTAAATCATATTAGTTTATACATAAATTAAAAGGCAACCCTTAAATGTTTCATATCTAGTCGAAACTAGAACCTTTCATCTCTTAAGGAGAAGCTTATACAAGCTCAAATAGCTTGTTATAAGGCTCCCCATAATGCTACACTTGGAACTACCTAGGTGATCTATCTTTAGGAGTATCTAGAAGCTCTTAAACTCCAGAATTCTATTCTTAAGCAAAATCCATATTGAACTAGATGAAAGATGGAGGTTCGAACACTAAGTTCTTGTTGTTTAATTTTGTAACAACTCAGAAAGAGTGCAAATCTATTCTTACATTGAAATCTCCAACATCATAAGCACAAAATATCCAATAACAATAATAAAACATAACCGCAGTTAACTGACATACATAACTGCTTACAAAATAACTACTAACAAATAGATAAAATCTTTTACAAAAGCAAACTGACATATTAACATACTATTTAAACAATCCAGCAACTTTAATCCAATACGCTAACACTCCTCCTTGGATCAAATGCTGCTACATACTCCAATCTACTTCCTCAACCACTCAAACCGATCAACTTGAAATGGTTTGGTGAAAATATCAGCGAATTGATTTTCTGTGCTGCAATACACCAGCGTTATCTCCCTAGATTTCTACACTTCTCACAGATAATAAAACTTTACCTTAAAATACTTAGTTTTGCCATGAAACACAGGAATTTGAGATATTGCCAGAGCAGCTTGATTATCCACATTCAATTCAGTTTCTCTAACATTAAAACCAAGATTTGTCAACAACTTTCTCAACCAAATTGCATGATTTGCAGCTGCAGTTGCTGCAATGAATTCTGCTTCAACAGTAGACAGAGCCACAATGTCTTGTTTTTTCGAACACCAAGAGAAACATGATGATCCCAAGCAAAACAATAATCGGTTGTACTTTTCATATCTTCTACTGAACCAGCCTAGTCACTGTCTAAATAACCATACAACTAGAACCTCTCACTTTTGGTGAATTTAATCCTATAAGAAGTTCCCTTCAAATACCTGAGTACTCTTTTAGCAGCTTTCATATGTAGTTAACTTGCACAATGCAAAAATCTTGATAACACACTGATAGTATATTGAATATATGGTCTAGTGGCTGTCAAAAACGTCAAACAACCCACCAAACTTCTATAAGTTGCATTGTCTGTAAGTTCTACTCCATCTTCTTTTTGCAGCTTCTCTTTCTGATTCATAGGAGTTCCCACACTCTTGCAATCTTCCATGCGAAACCTCCTTAGAATCTCCTTTAAATATTTCTTTTGACATATGAAAATCTCACCCGAACTTTGCTTGATCTCCATTCCAAGAAAATAAGCCATCACACCCAAATCTGTCATCTCAAATGTCTACATCAGATCATGCTTTAATTGATTAATTTGCTTATAGTCATTCCCTATCACCAAAATATCATCCATATACATAGAAATAACCAAAATAATTCCTACAACTTTCTTGGTATACAAAGTATACTCACTCAAACTTTTTTTATAAACCAAATCTTGTAAATAACTATCCATTTTGATGTACCATGCCCTGGGAGCCTGCTTCAAGCCATACAACACTTTTTTTAGTCGATAAACTTTATCTTCATTCCCTGCAACACTAAATCCTTCAGGCTGCTCTACGTATATTTTCTCTTTAAGCACCCCATTCAAGAATGCAGATTTCACGTCTAATTGAAAAACAATCTAGCCTTGCTCAACTGCGATTGCAAACAGTAATTGAATGGTGTCCAGCCTTGCTACAAGTGCAAAGGTATCAGAATAATCTACTCCCCACACCTGAGCATAACCCTTCACTACCATTCGAGCTTTATACTTGTTGATCGATCCATCTACATTTAATTTAACTTTGAATATCCACTTCACATTTTTCAAAGAAAAAACTATGGTCGTCAAGTAAACAAGGAGATTATTATATTCAATTTCTTATTAGAACATACAAAAGTGGTGGATTATAGAGAAAGTAAGTTTCGAATGTAATGTTTTCTTTCTAAAGATTCATATAGAAATCCATTATCTCTACCTCTACTCCCCTGTTAGCATCATTTAACCCTAGAACTTGGTAGGCCAAATAGTGGTTTAAATACCAAGAACCAAAACTAAAAATACAAAGAGCACGGATTGCTTACTATTGGACACTACTTTGTTTACATAATTGCATTGACAAAGTTGAATTTTAATTGGTCTTGCAAATGAAATTGTGCTTGGAAATGCATATTGGGAACTTGAAATCCTGTTGTTTCTTCCATTTTCACTTAGATAAAGACTACTTCTTTCCTTGTAACCAAATAAAGAAATACTGACTTGATAGGGTATAAGTGAGACATATACCTATCTATACCGCTATAAAAGTTTAAAGAAATAAATTCCTTTTTCACTTATTTTAATCAAAATTATTTAAATTTTTTTGGATATTGGAAATATAAAAAGATATTTTAAATTATTTGATCAAAGGTACAATTAAAATTAAATTAGAAAGATTATACATAATACAATACTACGAATTATTTCTTAAGTAATTTGGAATAATAAAAACATATTTAAAAATGTTGGAAAATGATTTAAAGTTGTTTAAAATGTAGCCCTATTTTTCTGAGTTATCCAAGTTTGTTTAGATTGTTTCCTTTATCTTATGTATTTAAACTTTTAAACTTTTGATTTGTTTGGTTATTCTTTACCGAGATATTAGCTAAATTTGTTATTTCATTGCCTATATATTTAGGCCTTCGTCGTTAATATAAACAGTATCCGTCAATAAATTACCTCTTGCATTACCTCTTTTCTAGTATATTTTGTTTGGTAATTTCTAGTTCTAAAACCTAACATGGTATCAAAGCTCCTTATGATCTTAAGGGGCCTGTGAGTGTTCGAGAGATAGTTGCGACATGACATCTAATAATACATCAGCTCTTTCACCTCCAATTTTTAATGGTAAGAATTATCAAGTTTGGGCAATCAAAATGAGAGCTCACTTGAGAGATATTGGCTTGTAGCAGAGGGTTGAAGGTAAAAAGCAAATACCACTTCTAGGAAATAACCCAACACTCAATCAAATTTGGGTTCATGAAGATGAAGAAATCAAAGCTTCAAGAGCCTTATCTTAAATTCACGTTGTTGTCTCTTAATCTATTTTCACAAGAATTGTGGGTTATAAAACAACTAAGGAAGCTTGGAACACACTGAAAGAACTCTATCATGGCAAAGATTAGAACAAGATGATGCAAGTATTAAATCTCAAAAGAGATTTTGAGATTCTAAGGATGGAAAAAAAAAGAGACTTTATAAGAGTTTTATGATAAGTTAATGATTGTGGAAAATTAAATTAGATTGATGATAGAAGAGCTGCTTGATAGCAGGATTGTAGAGAAAGTGCTTGTAAGCTTGTCCAAAAGATTTGAGGCAAAATTTTCATCTTTAGAGGATTCAAAAGATATCAATCAAATTACCTTGCTTGAATTAATCAATGCCCTGCATGCTCAGAAGCAAAGAAGAATGTTGAGAAAAGAAGGAACTCAATAGGTAGTTGAGGGAGCTTATCTAGCAAAATCCTCATCTTTAAAAAGAAAACTCAATCTCAATATGGTATTTACAAGAAGTTTGGTCATGATGAAGACAATTGTTGACACAAGGGAAAGCCTCAATGTTTTAAGTGTAAAAAGTTCCGGCATATACGAAGGAATTGCAAAAATAAGAATGAAGAAAGTGTCAATTTGGCATATGTTGAAGAAGAAGAAAATTTGTTTTAATATTGGTGAGAAGTGCATCAAGAAGCAGTTTTTGGAGAAAAGTAATCCAACCATTAAAGGGTGATGGGAAGTACATCATCAGGTTCATGAATTCTTACTAACTTTGAAATAAGAGGGAATATTGGAGAATGATTCAAAGTTGTTTAAAATGTGGTTTTTTTTTCTTCTGAGTTATCTGAATTTGTTTAGGTTATTTCCTTTATCTATGGTATTTAAACTTTTAAACTTTTGATTGTTTTTGTTAATCTTTACCGAAACATGAGCTAAGTTTATTATTTCATTGCCTATATATTTAAGCCTTCAACGTCAATATAAACGGTACCTATTCATAAATTATTTCTTACATTATCTCTTTTCTACTCCTTTTTTAAAGTTAATTTCTGGTTGTAAACCGTAACAAAAAAATAACATGTTTAGCCAATATAGATCTAGAGAACACATGGTATTAGAACTATATGTGGGAACGAAGACGAAAAAAAGATTGGAGTAAAACAAAATTGATTTTCTATCAAGCCACGTTAAATGAGATAGTAATATATATTACCATATAGCATAAGTATTTAAGCATTTTAAAATATTACTGATATGTTTTTCTATTATTATTATCTAATATGAGTAAAAAAAATTAATATTTTATTTTAAAAGCAAAGTTACGTATTGATTGATTAAGAAATTATATATTTTATTTGATTATTCGATAACTAAATATTTTTAGCAAATATCACAAGTATGATATATAATTAGACATCAATGTTTAAATTAAAAAATATAAGCACCAAAAAAATTATGTAAATTCATTTACGAGGGTAATATGCACACCAAAAATATTAACAATATTGAAAAAATATCTTATACTCATATTATATATCAATTTGCAACAAGATTGCTTCTTTTCCAGGATCAGAAGCAGTAGTAGCTTATACGGTTTTAGCACTAGCGTGTAATGCGACCAAGGAAGCATAGATACCGCCGGGGATGTTGATTAAGGTATCATGGCTGCCCTTTTCTGCAATGACTCCATTTTTTACTACAGCAGCTAAATCTGCATTCCTGATAGTGGACAGTCTATGTGCTACAACTACTGTTGTCCTGTTGACCATGACTCTATCAAGAGCATCTTGGACCACCCTCTCTGATTCAGCATCTAATGCACTGGTAGCTTCATCCAGTAATAGTATCTTTGGATTTTTTACGATGGCACGAGCAATGGCTACTCTTTGCTTCTGTCCACCTGATAATTGGATTCCCCTCTCTCCTACTATTGTATCATAGCCCTGAAATAAGTGTGGTTTTAATAACATTGTTTTAAGTAATACTAGAAATAATGTAAGAATGTATTTGACTTCACAATTTATAGCTATCTTACTTGTTGTAAACCAGAAATGAACTTATGAGCATTGGCTAATTCTGCTGCAGATATGATTTCTGCTTCAGTTGCATTGCCTCCTTTTCCATAAGCAATGTTAGCACGTATGGTGTCATTGAATAAAGCAGGTTCTTGGCTTACTAGTCCCATTTGTTTCCTTAACCATCTTAGTTGAAGCCTCTGAATGTCCGTTCCGTCAAGTGTGATAGTACCTGAATTTGGATCATAAAATTTTTGCAGCAATGCAATTACTGTTGATTTTCCACTCCCACTTTCCCCAACAAGAGCCACAGTCTGGGAAAAATAGGAAAATGGTATTAGAATGTCATGTTAATTTGATTCCTGCTTTGTTGCTTCTCCCAACAATGGCATATCAGAGACATACCTTTCCAGAAGGAATGCTCAAGGTGATGTCTCGGAAAATTTGAACATCTGGTCGAGATGGATAACTAAAACTCAAATGTCGAAGCTCGATTTCTCCAGTAACATTTTCCGGTGTCAGTCCTGACTCATTGCTTGGGTCTATTTCTGACTTTCGGTCTATGAATGAAAAAACAGAAGCAGTCGCAGCCTTTGCCTTGGAAGAATCGGGAGCAAAGTGGCTTGTTTGGGACACTCCTATGGCTGCCATCGTTAAAGAAAAGAACACCTTCAAAATAAGTATAGCATTACTAATTTTAGCAGGGCAATTCGAATCTTTAAAGATAAGGATTTTGCATATGTCAGATTTGTAATTGCTCACTTGGAAAACATCTGAGAATGTTGTGTGCCCACTCTGTACTAGTCGTGCTCCGGCATAGAAGCTTGTTGCGTAGAAAGCAAAAAGAAAAAATGATGATAATCCAAATCCACTGCCACTGATCAATCCCATCCTCACCCCGGTCTTCATGGGCCCTTCACATTTCTTTTCATATAATTGCATTACCTTCTCTTCTGCGCAGAAAGAGGCAACAGTTCTTATACTCCCAACTGCATCATTTGCTACTTGACTTGCTTCCTCGTACAATTTCTGCAGGAAATTATATTTGCATACGGTTAAGTAATAATATAGATCATGAATGAAATTATTTGCCTAGAACAAAACCAACAACATAAACTTTATATTTGTTGACACAACCTGTAGCTTTCCAAGAATGTCAAAACCAAATTTGACTTCATTTCTTTTATTAAAAAAAAAAAAACTTTTAAGGCATACCTTTGCATCTGCACTGAATCCTTTCAAGAACTTTATTTGCACAAGGCCGTTGATGCCTACCAAGGGGACTATAGCCAGGATTATTAGTGCTAGTTGCCAACATGCAGTGAAGGCAATGAGCAAAGCTGCTATAGCCGTAGCAATGCTTTGAACCATTTGGGCTAGTGCGTCTCCAACAAGGCCGCGAACAGTTGCTGCGTCTGCTGAGAGCCTCGCGCCAATTGCCCCGCTTGAATGTTCAGGCTCATCGAACCAACCAATCTCCATGTTAACCACCTTCTCAAAGCATATTGACCTGATCCGTTGAATTAACTTATTCCCAGCTATTGAAAACAAGTATGTTCTGGTTGGACTAAGCACAAGTGTTGCTAGGCCAAGGATCACAAACATTAGTGCCCAGAACCTTGAATCCTTTCTCAACTCCTGAGGTGGTTCAAAGAATGTTTTTATTGCTTTGGACACCAATACACCATAAATTGGCAATATTGTTCCATTCACAGAAGCTACAATAGCACCAAGTATAAGAAAAGGAAGTTCTGGCTTGTTCAGAGAGGCAAGGCGTCGGATTGGAACCGACGGGGGTTTTATACTAGGTGGAGAACTTTCTAAATCGTCCAAGTGGTTATCAGGGGCTTCAAGTCCTGTAGGTATGCCGAATGAGACTGAAAAGGAGTGCCTACTACTGCTATTTCTTGAGGATCCACGACTAATGGATCGCATTAGTGACCTTCTTTGGCTTGACATTCTAAATGACTCTCTGGTGATCTCAGATTTTTGGTTTTCTGACGCTTTGTTTACTTCCTGTAATCGTATAAGCTGAGCATATGCTCCATCATGGTCCTCAAGAAGTTCTGAATGTGATCCTGTTTAATTGATCAATAGAGTTGGCATGTTTAGATGAGATTTTCTTTCTTCAGAATGCTAACTTTTGGAAATAAAAAGTTGTAAAAGATTACCTTTTTCAACTATCTTTCCTTGATGAATAACTGCGATCATATCAGCATTTCTCACAGTGGTCAAACGATGGGCAACAATAACTGTAGTTCGATTGACCATTATTCTATCTAATGCCTCTTGCACTATCTTCTCAGATTCTGCATCAAGTGCACTTGTAGCTTCATCCAAAAGTAAAATCCGAGGGTCCTTCAGGATTGCTCTGGCTATTGCAATTCTTTGCTTCTGTCCACCAGAAAGCTGAGTGCCATGCTCGCCAACCATAGTGTCAAGCCCCTAAGTGAATGCAAATACACTTGATACAATCATAAAATGAAGACAGTACTCGGGAACAAAATTGTAAAAATGAAGAAGCCACCTGTGGTAGTTTGTCGATGAACTTAGCAGCATTGGCTAGTTCAGCCGCTGCTCTTATTTCTTCAACAGTCGCACCCTCTTTCCCATATGCAATGTTATCCTTAATACTGGATGTAAACAGCACAGGTTCTTGGCTTACTAGACCTATTTGTCCCCTAATCCATTTAAGCTGCAAGTCTTTGAGGTTAACTCCATCTATGAGTATCTCGCCAGCCTGTGGATCATAAAATCTCTCTATCAGACTGATCACTGTTGATTTCCCACTTCCACTGTGCCCAACCAAAGCTGCAGTTGTACCACTTGGGATGAAAAGAGAAAAACCACAAAATATTTGCTCATCCGGTCTGGTAGGATAAGTAAAATAAACATCCTTCAACTCTATATCTCCATGTAAGTCATCCAATATTCTTCCACTTGTGTCATAAGCATCTATCGTCGGCTTCCTGTTGATAGTCTCAAACATCTTATATCCTGCAGCTTCACCAGCACTAAAGGCACTCATACAGGGAGACGCCTGTCCCAAGGACCTGCAAATTCCACGCCAAAAGTTTATTTAAATTCCCTGATCTTAGAAATATGTGCTTGTGTGCGCAGTATTTAACCAGCAGTAAGAATCAAAATGGAACTCACATAGATGCAGTCAATACAGCAACAATCACATTAATGACTTGGCCCCCTTTATACCCATTTTGCGATATTAATCTGCTACCATACCACACAGCCAGGGAATAAGTACTGAACACGATGAGCATAATTGCGCCAAGACCGATTCCGGCAACCAACCCTTCCTGAACCCCGGACTTGTAAGCATTAAACAGAAATTTGTTGTAAGCATTGATTGCTCTCTTTTCCCCAGTGAATGATACTACCTGAAAATATCAAACTATTGTTATGCTTGTTGAAGAATGTAAATTTTCAATATGAATTCCATTGGCTGTGACGACATGACATACAGTTCTGATTGAGCCAATGGTCTGTTCTACTACAGTTGCGGCTTCTGCATAAGCTTTTTGGCCACGAGTTGCCCTTCTGGATATGAAAATGGACATGGTTGCTCCAGCTAGCACTAAAAAGGGGATCGAAGATAACATCACCAGGGTAAGGGACCACCCTTTAACAAACGCTATAATGAAGCCGCTCAGGAATGTTGCTATTAGCTGCAGAAATTTTCCAACCTGCACAAATTCAACAGGTTTGTCCAACGTTGTCTCTTCATACCACGTGTATTTGATGAATGCTGGTTTATAGCAAGTACCTTTTCGCCTATTGCATCTTGTATGAGAACTGTATCACCAGACATTCTGCCAATAACCTCTCCAGTGCTTGTATCCTTGTCAAAGAAACCAATATCTTGTTTCAATATTGTCTTCAAGTAGATATACCTTATTCGTGCTGCCTGTCTCTCCCCTGTGATCATCCAGCAGGCAACCTCTGACAAACAATGGATTGGTCTGAATCTTTTATATCGCAAAATTTTTGACAAATTAGTTGATTTTTGAATATGAGATGTACTTACGAAGCATGGCAGCTACTCCAGCTCCCACTCCCAAGTAAACGTATTTCAGAGAAACCTACGTTTGTCTAGACAAACTTAGCAACTTCCAGTTATCAACAATTCGAAAGATTTACAAGAGACAGGACATTGGTAATCTAATCTCAAGCATCATAATGTCTTTACCTTGGAAACTTTGTGGACGATGTTTGTCTGGGTTTCTCCAAAAGAATTAACTATTTCCCCGAGAATCAAAGTCATTATTGGAAGAGACAAACCATTTCCAATTGCACCAACTGTTCCAATGATCATGAGCATGGTGTCCGTTGAATCCGCGAAGGAAAACAGCTTCAGAAACGGAATTGTATTTCTCTTCACAGGCTCTTCTTTGTCACTATTCAAGTCTGAGCTTCTCTTATGATCTTTTCCTTTCGAAGATGAGGCTGTATTATCCATCCCCTTGGCCATGATGTGCACTTGGAGACAGTAAAATGGACTGTCTATATACTTGTTTCAGAATATGCACAACTTAACTGAATCTGTAGGACAAAAGCCATAAGAGAAGAAATCAACATCGTGGAATATGGAAGAAACACTGGAATTAGCAAAAAAAAGAAGAGTAAGAAGATTGTCTCATGACCATATTGAAATGGGAAAGAAGAAGAGAGCAGTCAGAGGACCAGAATGAACTTATAAAAATTAGCATAGCTCCAGGCTGTTTTATGGGTTCTTTTAGTTGTACAATCACATATCAACATCTATAATCCTACATTACAGTCAAAACTGTTTTCATCGTGAACTGAAATCTTGTGAGATGCAGTTAGTTACTTCCCTTTTCTTGCATAAAGAAAAGTTCTTAAGTATCTCCTTGACGTGGGCAACCATGTCTCTGCACAACTTGAGGGTACTTGTGCATTGTCTTTAATATTTTAGTATTTGATTTGATATACAAAATAGACTGAGCACCGATATCTATGCTCTCTAACACATGCATTTTTTTTATTACAGGTTTCAATAACTGTCATGCTTCCTGGAACTTACCGGAATTGTCCCCTCAGGTTCAACCTATCTTCCCACTGCATTGGATTTGGAACTCAGATTTAGAGGGAAAATAAGGGAATAGGAACATTTTTCTGCACCCAAATGCTTATAAGAAATTTAACCTCAAATTCTAATATTTAACAACGATTAAAAAGAATGTTAATATTATAACAATCTTTTAAACTTCCCTTTTAGTAGAGTTTTTTTTATTACAAAAGAAAAGAAACTACAAAGCTAAATCAACGCTCTGGGGTACACTGCGCCGTGCGCATCGTGGCGGAGAAGCTCCCTGACGCCCATAGGGGACTCGTTAAGGATATGAAGACCCGGAGGTAACATGCCGGCCAAGCGAGCGAGGCTATCCGCACACTGATTCCCTTCCCGAAAAACATGCTGGAGTTGACACGACCACTCCCGCTGTAACAGCTGCTGGATACCTGCCACCAAAAAAGAAATTTCAGTCAGTAGAGGGGAGGCAGTAGAGAGAAGGTGAAGTGCCTCAATAGAATCGACTTCGGTCACCACTCGGCGAAAGCCCAAATCCCAGGCCAGGGTGAGGCCCGAGAGCACCCCCCACAGCTCCGCGGCTAACGGGGAGCCCCGCCCGAGGCGCTGCAGGAACCCCCCTCGCCAGACCCCATTCCAATCACGAATAAGCCCGCCGGAGGAAACCGTAGGAGACCCCGGGTTCATAGCGCCATCCGAGTTGACCTTCACCTACCCTACTACAGGCCTAGTCCATCCTACTAGGGTCCCCACCGACAGGCCCGTCCTGGGGAACACACGGTGCTCCATCGCCCTAGCCCGAGCGATCCACCCCACATAGTCCAGGATCGCTCTGTGCCCTTCTATGGGCCAGACAAAGCCCGACTCAAAAAAACTACAGTTCCGCCATTTCCACAGAAACCAGCAAGTAACACCAAAGATCGTGCTCCAGGCGTCCTGGTGCACCCGAGTGGGCTTCGTGAGATTAGAGAGCAATCAAGTCTCCGTAGGCTGTTGGAAAAAAACCGGCCCGACCACCTCCGGCGGAAAATGGCGCCATATATCTTGCACCCGCGAGCAGTCTAGCATCACGTGGGTCGTAGTCTCCTCCTGACCACAGAACTGGCACCGACTGTCAAGAGCAATATGACAGGCCACTTGCTGGTAATTGGTTAGCAGTTTATAGCTCGCTAGAAGCCAAAAAAATGACAGGATGAGCTGCGGGCCGGCCCATTTCCATATAATTCCCCACAGCGGATGTCCCTGAATCGGGGACCGGCTCTCAATTAAGTCGTAAGCCGAAGCCGCCGTAAACCCCCCGTGGGTGGTAGGAGCCCATTGCACCGTGTCTTCGTCCTGCATCCCACCGAGAGGGTAGACCTGCACCAGATCCACGCATGCCGAAGCTGGAAGGTACTGCTGAAACTCCTGCCAACGCCAACAGTCGTTCTCGGTCATAAGATCCACGACCGTAGCTAGACGAAGGTGATCCAGCACCGCGAGGAAGCCACATAAAGTAGGGGACCCCAATCCCCCAGCCAGTTGTCCAACAAAAAATGCACGCGCCTCCCGTTGCCTACAATCCAATGGATCCCCTGACGGACCCAATCCCAGGAAGCCGTAATCCCTTTCCAGACTGTCGAAGCCCCTGGCCTGGCGATCGTGAGGGGGAGGTGCGTGGTCTCGAGCTTATACTTGGCGCGGAGGATCTGCACCCAAAGAGCTGTGGGTTTAGTGAGAAGGCCCCAACCCAATTTGGCTAGTAACGCGTCATTCATAGTCCGAATACGCTTGATGCCCAACCCGCCTACAGCTTTAGGCTGACACACGGTCTCCCAATTGACCAAGTGCACCTTATGTTGCTCGGACGAGGATCCCCATAAAAAGTGCGCATGATTTGTTCTAAATAGTCACACAACTGTCGAGGGAGGCGCACTGTTTTCATAGTGTAAAGGGGCAGCACCGAGAGGACTGTATGGGTAAGGGTCACCCTGCCTGCAAGGCACAAAGTCTTAACACTCCACCCCGTAAGTCTCTTGTGCGCACTATCCAGTATGTGCTGATAGGTGTGCCTGGTAGTTCATTCGTGGAGCAGAGGCAGTCCTAAATATCGTCCTAGGTTAGACGTGCGAGCCACCCGAAGCCTGTTACTAAGGCATCGCGCCGTATCCCGAGAAACGTTCTTAGAGAAAAAGATATGAGTTTTAGCAGTGCTGACTTTCTGGCCAGAAGCTTGGCAAAACGTCTCCAAGGTTTGACCGATAACCTGAATCTAACGATCCTCCGCTTCAACAAAGAGCACGAGGTCATCGGCGAAGAAAAGGTGAGAGATGGGAGGTCCCATGCGACCCAGCTTGATGGGCTTCCAAGCCCCTTGACCCACAGCTGCAGTAATGAGATGGCCCAGGCGTTCCATGCAGAGGACAAAAAGGTAGGGCGAGAGAGGATCCCCTTGGCGGATGCCCCGCGACTGCCGGAATAGCTCCGAGTGCGTGCCTTGCCAGACCACTTGCATAGTAGTAGTCGTAATACACTGCATAAAGACCCAAATTAACTGTTCAAGCAGGCCAACATCCACAAGCGTCTCCTGGATAAACTGCCAACTAAGACGGTCATATGCTTTCTCCAGGTCTACTTTGATGGCCATGAACCCTATTTTACCTGTTTTCTTCCCCATGGAGTGAATAACTTCCTGGGCGATAATGATATTATCAGTGATATGCCTACCCGGGATGAAGCTACACTGGTTGGCCGCGGTCAGATGGTCCATGTGCACTTTAAGCCTATGCACGACAACTTTGGAAACAATCTTATATAACACGTTACACAGGCTAATTGGGCGAAACTGAGAGACTTGCGTCGGAGCCGGGGTCTTCGGGATCAAAACCAAAAGCGTGTGGTTTAATTCAGGTTCCTAATGCTCCATCCGGAAAATTTTCTGAATGAAAGCCACCACATCCGACCCTACCGTGTCCCAATGGTTCTGGTAGAAGACCGCATTAAAGCCGTCAACTTCGGGGGCTTTGTGGGGATTCATATCGAAGAGAGCTTGGCGAACTTCGAGTGCCTGAACAAGAACGGTAAACTCCCCAAATTGTGCCTTAGAGAGGGAAGGGAAGGCGCCTGAGATTGGAAACGGTAAGGTAGGACCGACTTCGCGAGTTTAAAGGTTGCTGAAAAAATCAGTGACCAATCTGCGCAATTGGGCTGGGTCAAAAATACGGGTCCCAATAGAATCCAGGAGGTGATCAATCTGCAACTTCTTTTGCTTAGTCAGGGTGAGCGTATGGTAGTATTTAGTGTTCCGATCGCCCTTAGACATCTTATCACACCGAGCTTTCTGGTGCCAAAAGAACTCCTCTTCGCACAGGACCTGCAGTAACTCACCGCTGAGCCGATCCTCCAGCCGCAGCAGCGAGTCCTGAGGGGCGGCCTACAGTGCTCGCTGGATCCCCTCTAGGCGGGCCAGAAGCTTCTTTTTATGCTGGAAAATATTACCAAACACCATCGTGTTCCACCGGCTAAGACGAGTGGAGAATTGGGCAAAATTTTGACTCATTGTCACCTCGGTAGGATTCCAAAACTCCTCAACCACTGCCTGGAAGCCAGGATGAGTAAGCCAGGCATTCTGGAAACGAAAAGGCGGTGTGCCGGGGGCCCGCGGCGACGGGGGAAATAAACAACAAAGCATAGGCCTGTGGTCAGAGCCAAGGAAGGGCAGATGCTGATTAACCGTGTTGGGGAAGTGTTGAACCCATGCGGAGGATCCGAACACACAATCGAGGCGAGCTTGGACCGACCCGCACCTCCACGTAAATTTAGAACCCACAAAGCCGAGATCATGGAGGCCACATCTCTGCACCCAATCTTGAAAAGATCGGCTCACAACTTGAGTCGATGACGCCCCGCCCTGTTTGTCCGACTGCTCCAATTTAACGTTAAAATCTCCCCCCACGATCCAAGGCTTCGAAGTAATGTCGCCAATCCACGATAACGCGGTTCAGAGACTAGACTGCGAAGACACTTGGGGACTGGCGTACACCACAGTGAGGTCGAACGAATACGTACGATATTGAACCGTAGCGTGAATAAACTGCCGGTGCGCAATAACCACAAAGATATCAAAAGCTGCCTCCCAAAGGAGCCAAATACCGCCTGAAAAGCCGACCGCTTCAACACGAAAGGAAAAATCATACCCTAGGGAAAGAATAATATCCTTCGCCCGAGATCCACTTATTCGGGGTTCTAGCAAAGCTAACACGCTCGGTTTGTAACTACGGATGTAGTTACGCAGGAGGGTCTGGAACCAGACCCCGCCTGCCCTTGACAGTTCCAAAATAAAATCGACATCACAAAGAAGAGGGAAAAGGAACCTTATACCAGAGCTGTTGGACCCCGAACCTTTTTCTTGGAAATTAGAATTTATTAGATGAAATTGATGAATTGTGATGATTGATTTGAAATATTGTAGTGCCTATTGTGTATGATTTGTGTAGTTGTGGATATGAGTATTAAGTGTTTACCGGCAAAAAGCT